>SJYT01077724.1:163176-219669 GCA_006410635.1 Cephalophus harveyi
GTATTTCTCTAATTTGTCATTTGCCTTTTAAATATTTTTTTTTGTTTGAACTAACCAAAACTCTAAACTACTAATTGATTGAATCTTTACATTTTATCTTTTTAAGTTTTAAAAATTAGTTTTACACTTAATCTGTTTAGAAATGTAATTCTTCACTGACAAACTCTCAATTTTCTCATTTTCCTTTGTTTTCAAATTTTTACAAATCTTTCTAGGTTCATCTGGGATTGACCACAGTAATTGTTGAAAGCTAAAGTTGTAAATTAATTTTTAACCCCAAATAATAGTCTTTCCTGCTGCCCCTGAAAACTATGTGTTGAATAATCCATTCCTGTTGAATCAAATTTTGAAGGAAAGTTGGGAGTTAGAATAAAATCTGTAAAATAAATAAATAAATAAAAGAAGTAGAAGCACAGAAGTTCTGTTCCTAGAGAAGACAAAGGTGTAAAAGGTGTGGCCTGTGACAAGAGAAAGGGCAGAAATGAAAGGGGGAAAGAGTAAGTGAGTGGGGTCCAGACCATAATGTGCACTGAGCTCAGAAATTTCAGTATTATGTTAAAAACTATAGGGAACTACTCTCTGAGTACACAGATTTGGGCCCAATTTCTATAACAGTCACCCTACTAGGGAAATAAGTACCTACCCAGAGCAAATCATATGAAGGTATTACAATAAGCCAGAGAGCTTGTATATCCCAAGGATTACTGGGGAAAGAGGATCTAGCAGAAGAAAGGAAGTCTGTAACATACAGAGTGGGGGAATTGCCAAAGATGAGGTTCCTGGGAATAGACTGCCTCACACAAACCACGGAGGAGTGGCTTTCAGGAGAGGGAAAGAGCTGTCAATAGTGATAAACAGTAAATAATAGTTGTTATATGCTAAGGAAAGAAAAGTTTTCCATTGTGACTAGTATATAGAGGTGATAAAGATATATAAGTAATACATAGGTATAAGTTAGGATATGTGTGCATGCTCAGTCACTTAGTCATGTCCAACTCTTTGTGACCCCATGGACAGTAGCCCACCAGAGTCCTCTGTTCATGGGATTCTGCAGGCAAGAATCTTGGAATGGGTGGCTGTTTCCTTCTCCAGGAGATCTTCCAGACTCAGGCAGCATTTCCTGCACTGGGTAGGTGGATTCTTTACCACTGCACTACCTGAGAAGCCTGCAGTTAGATATGTAATATATAGGTATGCTTCCCATACATATAGATATGGGCTTATATATAAATATATTAAAAGGTATCTTAATAGATACAGATATAGATATATAGATGTATATGGGGCTTCCCTGATGAGTCAGTGAGTAAAGAATCTGGCTGCAATGCAGGAGAACTAGGAGACATAGGTTTGACTCCTTTGTTGGGAAGATCCCCTGGAAAAGGAAATGGCACCCCACTCCAGTATTCTTGTCTGGAGAATCCCACGGACAGAGGAGTCTGGCAGGCTACAGTCCAAAGGATAGCAAAAAGTCAGACATGACTGAGCAATTAAGCACACAATGATATACATACATATATATATATATACATACACATATATAGTGGGCTTCCCTTGTAGCTCAGTTAATAAAGAATCTGCCTGCAGTTCAGGAAACCCGGGTTCTGATCCCTGGGTTGGGAAGATCCCCTGGAGAAGGAAATGGCAACCCACTCCAGTAGCCTTGCCTGGAAAATCTCATGGAAATGAGGATGGAGGAGTCTGGTGGGCTGCAGTCCATGGTGGCACAAAGAGTCGGCACAACTGAGTGACTAGCAACACTTTATATATATACAGATATAGGCTTCCCATATATATAGATAATATATACATATGGGCTTCCCCAGGTGGCTCAATGGTAAAGAATCCACCTGCCAATGCAGGAGATCCAAGAAATGTGGGTTTGATCCCTGGGTCAGGAAAATCCCCTGGGGAAGGAAATCGCAACCCACTCCAGTATTCTTGCCTGGGAAATCCCATCAACAGAGGAGCCTGGCAGGCTATAGTCAATGGGGTGGCAAAAGAGTCCAACACGACTGATTGACTAAATAACAAGAGTACATAGATATAATGTTTCATCAGAAGAATTTCAGTTGAGTGGGAAGGAAGGCCATATTTCAGGGCAAGTTCTTCTGGTGGATTTCTGTGATTCTCTCTGCTGGCATTTCTCTCCTCCTTTTTGGAATTGCCACCTTAAGTGTGGCTACCATAGGACTGCTGCAATAGCCTATGACCTCTTCCTCGGTTTTAACCCTGGTAGCTCAGAGGTTAAACCGTCTGCCTGCAATGTGGGAGACCCGGGTTCGATCCCTGGATTGAGAAGATTCCTCTGGAGAAGGAAATGGCAATCCACTCCAGTATTCTTGCCTGGAGAATCCCATGGACGGAGGAGCCTAGTGGGCTACAGTCCACGGGGTCGCAAAGAGTCGGACACGACTGAGCGACTTCACTCACTCACTTCAGGGGACTGACCTAGAGGCAGGCTCTTGACTGCCTGGACATTACCTTTGCCATGGTGATTTGTCCATGTTGAGTCCTGGTACCCAACTAAGTCAACTGGTGCCTTTTCTAGGGATTTTAATGTGAGATTCAGATGACAGAGGTTAGACCCTCACTGATGATAGAAGCTGTATTTGATAAAATTAGAGACCTGATGCCCTAATAGGTGAAGAAAGTAAAACTGTATTAAGAGGAGATGAAGCCAAATGCAGAGAGATATAGAGCCAAGAGAGAGAATCCAGATGACAACTGAGTCTCTGATTCTGCCTGAATCTTGGCTGAATCTCTCCCCTTCTCATTCTTTGGTGGGTCACCACTTCCTTGTGTTGTGGGAGTAAGTAAACCCCAGTTTCTGTCTAAGCCAGTTCAATTTGAGGGTTGGATTTTTTTTTTCACTTACATTTTGAATGTCCTGACCACTACAACCAAGTGATGTTTATAGCTTGCCAATCAATGGAAGAGTGATAGGGGTCAAGGAGAGATTCTTTTAAGACGGGAAAACAGTTAAGCATATTTATGCCAAGAGGGGAACTAGTTGAGAGAGGGAGAGCCTAAGGACATACTAGAAGAAGAAGTCTCCAGTACTCTTGCCTGGAAAATCCCACGGACGGAGGAGCCTGGTGGGCTGCAGTTCTTGGGGTCATGAAGGGTGGGACACGACTGAGTGACCTCACTCTCACTTTTCACCTTCTTGAATTGGAGAAGGAAATGGCAACCCATTCCAGTGTTCTTGCCTGGAGAATTCCATGTCCAGAGAAGCCTGGTGGGCTATAGTCCATGGGGTCGCAAACAGTTGAACATGACTGAGCGACTAACACTTTCACTATAGAAGGTAAGCTTGACAATATTTGATCTACTGATTTTCATGCCAAACTGTCTTAGAAGAGGCTGTACCATTTTGCATTTTCACCAGCAGTGAATGAGGAGAATTTTTGAAGCTGCACATCCTTATCAGAAAGAGGTTTTTTTTTTTTTTTTGGAAAGGAGTTGAGGCTGAGAGAGTATCTCAGAGGTGACAAGACAGAACACTGAGGGAATGAAACTAGGAAAAAGCTGTTGTTTGGGTGAAAATGAAGTGTTGGTGGCTGAAAGTACAGAAAAGTAATTTTAAGTGAACAGAGGGAGAGTTTGTTGTGCATGTGTCAAGACTAACGTATGTATGTGGAATCTAGAAAAATAGTACAGATGAACCTATTTGCAGGGCAGGGATAGAGACATAGACATAGAAGAAAGGACATGTGGACACAGGTGGGGAAGGTGGGGGTGGGATGAATTGGGAGACTAAGTTTGACATAAATACACGAGCATGCGTAAACTAGATAGCTAAAGGAAAGCTGCTGTATAGTACAGGCATCTCGGCTTGGTGCTCTGTGATGACCTAGAAGGGTGGAATGGGGTGGGAGGGAGGTCCAAGAGAGAGGGGGTATGTGTATACATAGAGCTGATTTGCTTTGTTATACCACAGAAACTAACATAACATTGTAAATCAATTATGTTCCAATTTTTTTTAAAAAAGACTATAGTTTTTAAAAGTCAACATGAATAGGTGGACTGAAAAAGGATTCTAAAGTTGAAGAGGTGGGAGAACAAGAAGGTTAGTGTCAAGGATGCTAAAGGAAGAGTTTACAAACAGAAAGGGGGCTAAAGAAGGGAGAGGTCATTAAATTGCATGCTGAAGTCACCCCAGGACTACACAGAGGCTTTCAGAGTGGACAACTCACACATCATTGCCAAGGCTGTCCACACATTTGGCTAGATTTTAGTCTTTTTGAGTAGCTAAGATCTCAAGAAAAGCAAAAAAAGTGGTAAGGTCCATCTGTAAAAAGCTAATGTAACCTGATAGAAAATGAGGTACTTTTTTTAACTTTTTTTTTACTTTTTACTGTTCTTTGAGTAGAAATATTCTGGGCAAAGCAAAAAATTTTTTTTAATTGAGAACAGAGACCCTATATTAGATAATGTGCTTGCATTTTAAAGTTGAAATCCATTTTTACCCCTAATCTCATGACGCCTTGGACTTAAGATGTTTTTTAACCTATCAAGGGGCCCTTGTATGGCTCTGTGGATTGATAATGTACCCTGCTACACTGCTGACTCTCATGGATGTGCTGTAGAGGTCTTGGCCTCAGGCAAACAGCATTCCTTTGAGGTTAACCCAAGCAGGGCTTTATGGAGATCATTGTACAGGGGACAATGGCCCCAGAGGAAATGCTTAGGGAGCCTGCCTGCTCACCACTCTCTAGGCAGCCTTAGTCCACAGCAGGAAAAAGAATCTCAGAAAGGCGCTGAATTCCAAACTGTAAGAAAAACAAAGAAGGTCATCCATCTTATAATTTTCATTGCTTTTGCCATTTGGTTGTTTACCTTTAGAGAGACTTTGAACCTGGCAAAAGGTAAAACGTTACCTCTAAGTAATACCTAAAAATGATAGAATAGCAAGTTGCGTTTAGATTTAATGATCTAATGCTAAAACCTGGATTAGAGGAAGCATAAATTCTATTAGGTACTTTCATTTTGAATATTCAAATGACCAGGGCCTCTGTAATGGACGCTAACAAGTTGATACAATTAAGTAAACACCATGAACTAATTAAGGGGAAAAATATGTATAATTATATGTGTATTTTTAAGATCAAATATATTTTAAGTGACTTTTTATGTATTTTTAAAGTCATGAAAGGTTTACATGTGTCTTTTATAATCCATTTATTTGAGCATCCAAAAAAAAAAAACCAAAACGGTTATTTAGGAAAATGAATCAATCTTAAAAGATTGGCAGAATCAGACTACAGAAAGAAGAGAAGGATTGTTTATCTATGACAAGAAGCAACATGACATCTTCAGAAAAATTGAAAGCCTGGACTTTCTAGAATCTAGTGGATTAGAGAGAAATGAAAGAGTTTGAGCCAAAGGATAAGAAACTCTTTTAAAAAAATGACAGAGGAATTTACATTCACAATGACTTTGACTAGTTTATGGATGTTAGAATAGCATAAAGAATATCATGACAATGGTAAAAGGGATGGATTTGGGGAGATGTCCAAGTGTGAGGAGTTAGGTAGGAGTTAATTTCAAGAAACCAGAGACCACATGAAGATTGTCTGAACTAGGATGTCTGAAATAGGGAAAATGAAAAGAAGAGGATGACATTAAGAATCAACTCATAAAAAGAAAGTAGTTTCTAACTTTCCTTTGAATTGGCGTTAAGCAAAAAAATTATGGCCACCCTTCTTAACGTGCCATGTGTGTGTGCTCAGTCATGTCCAACTCTTTGCGACTCCATGGACTGTGGCCCACCAGTCTCCTCTGTCCATGAGATTTTCCAGGCAAGAATACTGGAGTGTGCTTCCATTTCCTCCTCCAGAGGATCTACCTGAGCAGGGATTGAACCCATGTCTCCTCCACTGGCAGGCAAGCCCTGTACCACTGAGTCATCTGGGAGCCTTTTCTAATGTGCACTATTTTTTAAATTTCATATTGTGAAGAATTTCACATTGATACATAATCAGATAAAACATTATAATAAGCTCCAATACACCCATCATCCAACAATCAACATGAAACCAACCCTGTCCCTATCTATGGCCTCATCTGCTGCCACTGCTGCTAAGTTGTTTCAGTCATGTCCGACTCTGTGTGACCCCATAGATGGCAGCCCATCAGGCTCCTCCATCCCTGGGATTCTCCAGGCAAGAATACTGGAGTGGGTTGCCATTTCCTTCTCCAATGGCCTCATTTACTTACCCTTATTTTAATATATCATTTGTTCCCAGGTGGTGCTAGTGGTAAAGAACCCACCTGCCAAAGCAGGAGATGTAAGAGACATGGGTTTGATCCCTGGGTCAGGAAGATCCTCTGGAGGAGGAAATGGCAACCCTCTCCAGTATTCTTGCCTGGAGAATCCCATGGACAGAGGAGCCTGGCTGGCTACAGTCCATTGGGTCGCACAGAATCAGATATGACTGGAGCAACTTAGCACAAACATCATACCAATATTCAATAGTGGTCATGATAAATTTTATTAAGCTTACTTCAAAATGCTGTTGCATGTTTATTATTTTTTGGAACTTATCAATGTTATAAAATAAGTTAATATTGTTCATAGTGCATATGTACATTTTAAATAAAGATTTGAGATGAACCAATAAACATGCAACAGACCTCAACACACCTAGTCAAGTCAGCAAAACTTTGAAAATTTCAAGAAAATGGCTTGTTTCGTCTATTTGAGATCCAAAAAACTATTTTAAAAAATCCTGAAGTACAGGTAAACTTTCATCTATAACTAATGAAAATGCCTTGCAAGGGCAGACCCTCAGTAAATATTTATTCAATTGCCTGTTGGAATGACAACAAAAAAAAGCCAAGTAGTGGAATTCAAGTAGTGGCTGAGTTTAAACAAAAGACAGTATAACTACTGACATTACCATTAATGGCAATTTTAAATATAAAAACTAGCAAATAATTAATAAAAATCATCAGAACTAACAGGGATATATTTATTCCTGAAGAAGTCTATGTCATCTCCACTTAGAGTTGAAGGCATTGTGGCATAAAGACTTCTTCAACTACTATAGGTGATATAATGGCAGATCTAGGACTGTCTCTCATTTTCTATTGCTGGCATAACAAACTGCTACAAATTCAGTGGTTTAAAACAGCACAGATTTGAGAGTTCCTTGGTAGTCCAGTGGTAAGGACTTCACATTCTCACCAATGAGGACCTGGGTTCCATCCTTGGTTGGGGAACTAAGACTCCGTAAACTGCATGGCATGGCCAAAACAAACAAAAAACAAACAACATATAAAATAGCACAAATTTAATGTTGTACTGTAGATTGAAGTCCAACATAGGTCTTACTGTGATAAACTGCAACCAACACTGAGAACATTTTCATTGTACCAACGAGACTAGACCAGTACTAAAGATGTTCTACAAAGGTTTGGAGCAATGAGTCATCCTAAGGTGAGAGTTGTGAAGGAAGGGCTTCGTGTAAATATAAAGCTTTGTGTTCAAGTGTGCTTTCCAAATATTAATACTGCCATCTTCCTACTTCCTTATCCCATCTGCCCTGAGCATTTGAGTGAGGTGTGGTGTTCAGTTCAGTTCAGTTGCTCAGTCATGTCCAACTCCTTGTTACCCCATGAATCGCAGCACGCCAGGCCTGTGGTGTAGGACGTGGATTTTCAAGATGGTGTCCTGCTTCCTGTTGCCTGCAGTTAAAGCACAATATTCAGAGGCAAAGTGAGTTGCTGGGGAAGTGGAGGGGAGTATGGAGGTTAGAAGGAGAGAGTTGTGGTCCTCCACAGGTATCTTGAATTACTAACAGTGTTGGTGTTCAGTGTGTCCAAATCTTTGCCACCCCATAGACTGTAGTCCACCAAGCTCCTCTGTCCATGGACTTTTCCAGGCAAGAATACTGGAGTGGGTAGCAATTCCCTTCTCCAGGGGATCTTTTCAACCCAGGGACCGAACCTGTGTCTCTTGCATCTTCTGGGCTGGCAGGCAGATTCTTTACCTTTGAGCCACCAGGGAAACCTTGAATTACTAAGGACTGAGGAAGATGGAAACAGCGTCAGACTTTATTTTTTGGGCTCCAGAATCACTGCAGATGGTGACTGCAGCCATGAAATTAAAAGACGCTTACTCCTTGGAAGAAAAGTTATGACCAACCTAGATAGCATTTTCAAAAGCCGACTAAGGTCCATCTAGTCAAGGCTATGGTTTTTCCTGTGGTCACGTATGGATGTGAGAGTTGGACTGTGAAGAAGGCAGAGCGCCAAAGAATTGATGCTTTTGAACCGTGGTGTTGGAAAAGACTCTTGAGAGTCCCTTGGACTGCAAGGAGATCCAACCAGTCCATTCGGAAGGAGATCAACCCTGGGATTTCTTTGGAAGGAATGATGCTAAAGCTGAAACTCCAGTACTTTGGCCACCTCATGCAACGAGTTGACTCATTGGAAAAGACTCTGATGCTGGGAGGGATTGGGGGCAGGAGGAGAAGGGGACGACCGAGGATGAGATGGCTGAATGGCATCACGGACTCGATGAACGTGAGTCTGAGTGAACTCTGAGAGATGGTGATGAACAGGGAGGCCTGGCGTGCTGCGATTCATGGGGTCACAAAGAGTCGGACACGACTGAGCGACTGAACTGAACTGAGGAAGATAAGAGCATGGACAATCCAGCTCCCCTCATAACTGTCTTTTCTATCATCCTCCATCAGACGTGAAAGTCATACCAATTTGTTAATCTCTCTGTGTCTGGTGTGTTCCTAACTTTTTGACTTCTGGACTGGCTCTCATGAATATCAAGAGATAAAAGGCTAAAATCAGAGAGAGAATAAATAAGAATTTAAAGAGAAAGGAGAACTTGGTGAGAGATGGACAAGCATTGTCACTATATAAATGATTAAGTGCCCTTAATTATGTGAATATCATTACTTCTGGTCAGATGATTCTTAACCTTTCTTCATCCATCTTATAGCTTTCTGAGAATCAGATGAGAGCTGTAAATCTGTCCTTTGAAAATATGCCTATGTCCGCAGACACAAAAAAGGTGTGCATACTATTTTTTCCTCAAGTCCTCCTAGAGTCTTCACTAGACTGCCCAGAATTTCACAGCCCAGATCACTGGCTACTTCTTCTGTTTCATCCCAGTAACTACAGCTGTGTGAAGCAGAAAGAGCCAGAGTATTTTGACCTAATTTTTGGCATTAGGGATAAGAATGAACATTAGGTTAAAAGGACTCTTTTCACGTTTCATGTAAATTAATCATTTATTGAGGAAATTAAGAAATGCCTGAGAACTTTATAGTTTTGGAGTTGACAAAGTAATAAAGCTTATATCAGAAGAAGAAAACAGTTAAATATGGAAAGAAGACAGACACAAAAATGACAAGAGTCCTGCATGGAGACTTAATACATATAATTCTGTTATTGCCCAGATCTCCAGAAACCTTTGAATGTGTCCTAAAGATTCCATAAACCTAAGTAACAATCAAAAGAGTTAAGGAAAATTAAAAATTTCCTCCCCAGATGAGTTCTGGTTAGACCCTTTTGAGAAAGGTTATTCTATTCAGATTATTGGTAGGCAAATGTTGAAAATATTGTGCCTGGAATCATTATACAGGTAAGAAAGACATGAGAAGGGGAACTGCAAAGATGTAAATATTAACAGTGGATTCTTAAAAGGTAATCAAGAAAGGCTTTGCTAGAGAAAGTAATGGGATTGCTTGATTGTAATGACTGTCTAGGCTTGGTAAGAATTCACTCTACAGGATGCAAGAGTGATGCACTTGACACAGGAATTAATTACTCCTTGACCTGCTTAGTTTCATTGAGCCAGACATCCAGGAATGTGAAGTCAAGTGGGCCTTAGAAAGCATCACTACGAACAAAGCTAGTGGAGGTGATGGAATTCCAGTTGAGCTATTTCAAATCCTAGTGTCAGACTTTATTTTTATGGGCTCCAAAATCACTGTAGATGGTGATTGTAGCTGTGAAATTAAAATACACTTTCTCCTTGGAAGGAAAGTTATGACCAACCTGGACAGCATATTAAAAAGCAGAGACATTACTTTACCAACAAAGGTCCATCTAGTCAAGACTATGGTTTTTCCAGTGGTCATGTATGGATGTGAGAGTTGGACTGTGAAGAAAGCTGAGCGCCAAAGAATTGATGCTTTTGAACTGTGGTGTTGGAGAAGACTCTTGAGAGTTTTGGACTGCAAGGGGATCCAACCCGTCCATCCTAAAGGAGATCAGTCCTGGGTATTCATTGGAAGGACTGATGTTGAAGCTGAAGCTCCAATACTCTGGCCACCTGATGCGAAGAGCTGACTTATTGGAAAATACCCTGATGCTGGGAAAGATTGAGGGCAGGAGGAGAAGGGGATGATAGAGGATGAGATGGTTGGATGGCATCACCGACCCGATGGACATGGATTTGGGTAGACTCTGGGAGTTGGTGATAGACAGGGAGGCCTGGCATGCTGTGGTTCTTGGGATCACAAAGAGTTGGACACAACTGAGTGACTGAATTGAACTGAACTGAACTGACCTGCTTAGTTGAGTGGTACTGAAGAAGCACTCCTCCTCTGGCCCCTTATAGCATTCTGTCCCGCTCAGTCATGTCTGCCTGTCTGTGACTGCATGAGTTGTAGCTGGTCAGGCTCCTCTGTCCATGGAATTTTCCAGGCAAGAATACTGGAATGGGTTGCCATTTCCTGCTTCTAATGTTGCATGTCCAACATCATGTACCCATCTTTTCCCCTCGTACACTGAGAGGTTCTTTGTGCTATGCTGTGTCCACAGCAATGCTTAAATTAACATGCAATAAGTGCTTAATCAGGCTTCCCAGGTGGCTCAGTGGTAAAAAACCAGCCTGCAATGCAGGAGATGGAGGTTCAGTCCCTGGATCAGGAAGATCCTCTGGACAAGGAAATGGAAACCCACTCTAATATTCTTGCCTGGGAAATCTCATGGACAGAAGAGCCTGGTGGGTTACAGTCCATGGGGGTCATAAAAGAGTTGGGCATGACTCAGTAACTCAACAACAACACAAAGTACTCAATCAATGTGTCTGTTGAATGAATGGAATTGATCTAAACTTGATTTTAATGACAAAATATGACTAATCTTATTATGCATTTCTCAAAATATTATTTAGAAAGCACAAAATGGCTAAATTCTGAAGCAATTAAATGCCAATTTTAAATAAAAATATGGGAGAAATGTACCATCGTTGTCCTTTTGGATGCTTTTCTCATAGTCTCCTAAAAATATAAACTGGAACTTCTTCTACGCAACTGGTCTTTCAACATAGATAAGCAGGGATCTGGCTGGGGCTTTTTACAGCAATAAAATTATTTTTCTATCTCTGATATTTATGCTTGTTTCTGAGAATGTCTAGTTGAAATGATGACATTTGTGCAGTTGACTAGCAGTAAGCTACATATGCATTGGAGTAATATTATGTAACCCTAAATAGTTGGAATTCCCAAAGGGACAGCAAAGATTTTTTTGGATGACATGCCTTATTCAAGACTCTTAGGAAATTCTCTAAATAGTCCCTCCACTAGCGACTGTGGCTTAAAAATCCTGGTTTATATTTTTCATGTCTTTCCTTTCTAAAGAGATTCTGAATTAAAGTTTAACATCTTACTCCCAAGAAAAATGGAGTTCAAATGTATTTTCTTATAAATGTGAGACAAAAACATAGTGTACCATAAACAGTTTAAGTTCATCCCCTCAGGTAATGAAGAATTGTATTTGAACTCAGATGAAAGATTGTCTTCTAAATGGTATTATTGTTGGTGTTGTTTAGTCACTAAGTTGTGGATGACTCTTTGGGACCCCATGGACTGTGGCCTGCCAGGCTTCTCTGTCCATGGGATTTCCCAGGCAAGAGTACTCTTCTCTCTGCAACTAAAAGGCTTTAGGTGGAGTAAACAGTAACAACAGCTCATTTTAATTATGCATTTACTCATTAAAAGCTTTAATGTATAATCTCATTTGATATTAAAAGGGTCTTAGGAAGGTGATAGTATTCCCCCCAATTCACAGTTGAGAAAAATTAATTCAAAGACTGATTTTTTCAACATTTATTAAATGTTTATTTTGTGTCAGACAGGGGCAAAGTCCTGGGAGGTAGAAAGTAGATTGTGATAGACTTGTTTTCTGCCCTTATGTAACTTGCGCAGTTGTGGTAGAGTCAGTAAATAAATAAGAACATAAAAATAGGTGGCTTAGTGGTAAAGAATCTGCCTGCCAATGCAGGAGACATGGGTTCGATCCCTGAACTGGGAAGATCCCACATTCCAAGGAGAAACTAAGCCTGTGCACCACAACTATCGAGCCTGTGCCCCAGAGCCTCGGAGCCCCAATTGCTGAAGCCCTGTGTGCCCTGGAGCCCGTGCTCCACAAGAGAAGCCACCACAATGAGAAGCCTGTGCACCGCAACTAGACAATAGCCCCTGCTGCCTCAACTAAAGAAAAGCCTGCAAAGCATGAAGACTCAGCACAGCCAAAAATAAACCAAAAGTTAAAAAGAAAAATAATGAAAAGTCTTATTAAGTGCTATGAGGGATATAAAAAAGCTCATGCTAAGGGATGGGAGTGGCCAAGAGAAAGACCTTAAATAAGGCAATTAGCTGAGGCCTTTGCCCACAAACTTAGCTAGTCATTGGGAAGTCAGGGCCATACTCACGGCTTCTGCCTCCAGGGCTTGTGCTGTGTCAACTGACATAATAGGAACAAAATCGTGAACCGATCCTGAAAAAAGTTAGGCACTTTGGGAAATGACAGTACTTTTTTTTTCTTTTCAGCCCCTGACTGCCCTTGTAGTTGAGCAGGTGTAACAGGAAAGTCTGCACTCACCCCTCCACCATTTGGGACATCCTTAGATTTACCTCAGCCTTTGGTATTGTGAAGCACACCTCATTGGTCCCTAAAGCTGTATAGTTTGACACCTGTCTCATAAGAACCAGAGCTCTGTTTCCACCCCCTGGGACCAGGGTCCTGCTAGTTCTATAACTGTAACATAATTGGACCTTTGGTGACATTACTTCTCTTTTGTAAATATTGCATTTCATGAAGCATTTATACATGTTCAGGTAAATGAGAATAAAGAGTATTGGTTTCCAAAGTTAATTCTGCAGCCAGTTCTGTGGTTGAACTGTAGAATGAGGAGCTAAATTGGCCTGCTCGGTATTGCTGTTTGCACAGACCATTTATTCTTTTCCAACAGAGTCAGGAAGGCAGCTGTGCAAAATGGAATTCCCGTTTTTCCAGAGGGTTGTTATAATGACAGGAGTTCTGCACAATCGTGTCTATTTACTCATCCCAGCACTTGGTTACCTCCCTCGTGACCCTGTGGAGCCTGGGGGGAATGCATTCTGCATGCTGGCTTGGGTCTGAGAAGGTTCTAAGAACTTACTGACAATTATGCATTGTGTTTCATTATTTATCCCACTGGGCCAACGTGAATCTCTCTCATGTCCATTGCAGGCTGATCTAAGGCCCCTGTTCACAAGGAAAGTCATGAGGAACCTTATCCTAATTTCAAAGCTTCCCCCCCACACACACCCCGTATCCAGTAGGGATAATGGGAGTAGTTTTTAGGACTGAACACTGCCACCTTGTTTCCAGGAGCTTGACTCTGTTTTAACCTAGTGCGTTTGCTGTACATAATGTACCTCGTGTTATCAGAAATTTGGGATATTTACTCTGGAAAATTTTAACAACTTCAAAGTGTTAACAGCCAGAAATGTTTCCAGGTCGGCTGCATTCCACCAGCACCAGAAGCCAGCTCATATCTGGCATTGTAAATAAATAAGGGACATGATGTTGGAACATGTTTGCAGAAACATGATTTTCTTTGACCCGTGCCAAATCGATTGGAATGTTTCTATCATTTCAAACTATGGATAAGGCACCATTCCAAGACTTTTCAGGAACTGATGGCTCCATTTTCTATGGGGCTTGTGCAACTATTGAGGTTGTTTGATGTAGAAGTTTAGGACAGAGCATTTGCTTTATTTAAACTTTTTTCTAAAGTGATACTAGAACAAAATTGTTTTTATATGCATGCTCACTGAGCTTGGGTGGTTTAAACTTTGGCTAGCTTTAAATTCTCAGCTCACAGAAAAACAGGGACTGTCAAATGTAAGAAATAAGCAAAAATTTTAGTATATTCCAGTGCCTGGGTGGTATTTTTTGGGGTAAAAGGGGCAGCTCTAGACTATTCCTGAAAGTATAAATTGGCTGTGAATTGCCCCCCAGTAGCAGGGACTGGCTGAGGAGTGTCCTGATGAAGCAGAGGACGCTGGCAGTCTTGGGTTGAGTCAGGGAGGAGAAGTGACCCAGGAGGCTGTGATTTCCGGTGGCCAGAGAGTGAGTGTTGGAGCCACATCTGGGAAACATCCGTGGCTGTGTGACCAGGAGAGACAGGGCTGATCTGCAGAGTCTTCCTGTTCCCTCTCTGCCCCTGCAGTCAATTTCCCACACCCAGCCAGGGAGACCAAAATATAGACCCAAGTCAGTTTAAATTGTTGTTCCCCTCCTGAAGACTTTCCAGTGTCTTCCAGTAACTAAATGAAGTCCAAATATATTTCCAAATATAATTTGGAAGATAAAGCCAAATAAATTCCTAACTCCTTGCTACTGCTTAAAGGGACCTAAATGATCTGTGCTGGTAAGCTTCCAACCCTCTTTTTTACCCTCCCGCCCAGCTCCACTGACCACACTGACCTCCTTGCCATCCTTGAACAAGCCAAACTTAATCCTTCTTTTAGGCCTTACTCTTTTTTTTTTTTAATTAAAAATTTTTTTTATTGTAATAAAAATCACAAAATAGAAAGCACCCAATTTAACCCTATTTATCTGTACAGTTCAGTGGCACTAAGTACATTCATATTGTTCAACTCTCACCATCATCCATCTCCTGAATTTTTCACTTTCCTAAACTGAAACTCTGTCTCCATTAAACAGTAAGTCCCCATTCCCCCCTCACCCCGACCTTGTCCCCTGGGATCTATAGATATACTTTCTGACTATGAATTTCACTATTCTAGATACCCTATGTAAGTGGAATCAAACAGTATTTGTCTGTGCTTACTATATATTGGAATGCACTTTTAAAGTTAATTTAATATATGTTCTGTAAATAGATTGTACCTTCTTTTTCTTCCCCTGTGTTGTATAGTAAGTTCTCATTAGTTATCTATTTTATAAGTTATCTTTTGGGGCCTTCCTCTTGCTAACCACCCTCTAATCCTCCATATTGAAATTTGCTACCCCCAAGATTTTTGATTCTCTCGATCCCCAGCATCACTAAAGTCTCCCTTCTCATGTCTTTTCCTTTGACAGCACTTCCCTACAACATTTTCTAAGAGAGTTTCTCTACCCCTTAACTTTCTATTCCCTTATGCCAATTATTTGTTTTCAGCTTTATCACTTTCTGATATTATGCTATATATTTATTAGTATGAGTCTTTCTTAACTGTTTTGTCCAAATCTGTAGCTCTAAACCTAGAACAGCTCCTGGTACATGGTAGATTTTTGATAAATACTTGATGATTCACTGAGGGAATGGGTGTGAGCTGATATAACGGTAAGAGGAAACAAAATAGTAATTTGGGCCATAACATTTATAGCAGAGAGTCCTGAGAAATAGGATGAGGAATGAGGTGCAGAACAAAAAGAGTGGTTTAGAAGCTAAATTTTGGAACAGTGAGTTAGAATGTCTTGTAGAAGAAACTAGACATATAAAAGACCCACAGATGACCAACAGTAAGCCATTCTATCTAAGACTTGTGCAATGCCTGGTGCAGCTACATTTTATTTTTCTTTTCTGAAAATATTGCAATGAATTTACTTTTCCTGCACAAAAATCCCTTTCTTCTATGCATCTGAAGTCAAAAATAAAAAGGTGTTTCTATAATAATTTTGCTTAAATTCAGAAAACATCTTATGTTAGGGTCTTTCTAAATTCCTATGCAATTGATTTTATACAAGTCCTAACACCACCCACAAAGATAAACTCAAAATGGATTAAAGATTTAAATTTAAGACCGGAAACTATAAAACTCTTAGAAGAAAATACAGGCAGTACACTCGATGAGATAAATCAAAGCAAGATCCTCTATGACCCACCTCCTAGAGTAGAGTAATGGAAATAAAAGCAAAAGTAAACAAGTGGGACCTAATTAAACTTAAAAGCTTTTGCACAGCAAAGGAAGCTATAAGCGAGGTGAAAAGACAGCCCTCAGAATGGGATAAAATAATAGCAAATGAAACAACTGACAAAGGATTAATTTCCAAAATATGCAAGCAGCTCATACAAATCAATACCAGAAAAACAAACAACCGAATCAAAAAGTGGGGAAAAGATCTAAACAGCCATTTCTGCAGAGAAGACATACAGATGGCTAACAAACACCTGAAAATGTGCTCAACATTGCTCATTATTAGAGAAATGCAAATCAAAACCACAATGAGATATCACCTCACACCAGTCAGAATGGGCATTACCAAAAAGTCTACAAACAATTAGTGCTGGAGAGGGTGTGGAGAAAAGGGAACACTCTTGCACTGTTGGTGGGAATGCAAATTGATACAGCCACTATGGAAGATGATATGGAGATTCCTTAAAAACCTAGGAATAAAACCACCATATGACCCAGCAATCCCACTCCTAGGCATATACCCTGAGGAAACCAAAATTGAAAGAAACACATGTATCCCATTGTTCATTGCAGCATTATTTACAATAGCTATAACAAGGAAGCAACCTAGATGTCCATCAACAGATGAATGGATAAGGAAGTTGTGGTACATATACACAGTGGAATATTACTCAGCCATAAAAAGGAACACATTTGAGTCAGTTCTAATGAGGTAGATGAACTTAGAACCTATTATACAGAGTGAGTCAGAAAGAGAAAGATAAATATCACATTTAAATGCATGTATACAGAATACAGAAAAATGGTCCTGAAGAATTTATTTACAGGGCAGCACTGGAGAAACAGACATAGAGAACAGACTTATGCATGTGGGGAAAGGGAGGAGAGGGTGAGATGCACAGAGAGAGTAACATGGAAGCTTACATTACCACATGTGAAATAGATAGCCAACGGGAATTTACCGTGTGGCTCAGGAAACTCAAACCGGGGCTCTGTATCAACCTAGAGGAGTGGGATGGGGACGGAGATGGGAAAGATGTTCAAAAGGGACGGGATATATGTATACCTATGGCAAAGAGTCAGACACGACTGAGTGACTGAACTGAACTGATGGCTGATTCATGTTGAGGTTTGACAGAAAACAACAAAATTATATAAAGCAATTATCCTTCAATTAATAAATAACTTATATATATGTAAGTAAATGGGAAGGGGGGGTTGGAGAGAAAGGGAGAGAGAGGGAGGTTTCACTTTCCTTTATTGATCAGCAGGGCCAGTGAACTTCTGGCAGCAGTATGTAGAGAGAGGAGCAGGATGTTGGATGTGCAGAAATTGAGAAAGGATGTGGGAAAATGTATGTTTTTTCTAAGGATGTAGCAGAAGGGTAAGTGTAACTATTGGCAATAAAGCAATAGGAGGGTGGCAAAGAGGCAGAAAAACCGCCTCAGCAGATTCTGAGATTTGAAAATTTTCTTTCAAATAGAGGAGTGGTAAAGTGGGATAACCATAGAAGATAAAGGGGAAAAAGATACAAATATGTGATTTTCCTTACCAAGAATTTTTTTTATATTTCTTCCTTTTTTGATTATATTTCCTCCAAGACAAAATAAAATTATTTTAAATTATCAGTTAATGTACATTTAGAAAGTGGAACAGTTTATAATCAATGAAAATACACTACAGACATGGAATTGAGCATTTGGTTTAATTGACTTTAAGTTAATAAATAGGAAATCTGTGGATAGGGGACTTTCCTATAGTTGCTGCCACATTTGAGAAACTTGTCTTGGATGGCTTCATAATGGAAAAAAAAAAAATCAGATCAAAAGGAAAATTGTTAAGTGAAAGGATAAATACTTGGGGGATTTAAAAGGAAAGTTATGAGCTGAAAGGAATAGGGGGAAATCTATTTAGGACCTCTTGCCGTACATTAGAATCTGAGCATGTATGATGAACTGATGGCTAAAGAGTTTCTGAGAACTTTTGAGGCATGTGCTTTGGGCCATTCCCAGGATGACCCAGCATGGGAAACTTCAAGGCAGTGTAAGCACACAGAGCATTTCGTGAGGGACAAAACCCTTTCTGCTTCTGAGCTTCATGGGAAAAAACAATGAAAATGGAATCTACTTGCTCTCTGAATTACTGAGAACAAAAATGTTCTGAAAGAAAAACATAAAGATGGGCTTCAGGGAAGAGATCCTTATTACAGGGAGCTATTTAGTCAGAGGAAGAATTCTAGATCTTTAATGATATAAACTGTCAGTATGCACGCATGCTAAGTCGCTTCAGTCCTGTCTGACTCTTTGTGAGCCTATGGACTGTAGCCTGCCAGGCTCCTCTGTCCGTGGGATTCTCCAGGCAAGAATACTGGAGTGGATTGCCATGCCCTCCTCCAGAGAATCTTCTCGACCCAGTGATTTTAACCGAGTCTCCGGCAGCTCCTGCATTGCAGGTAGATTCTTTACCACTGAGCCACTGGGGAAGTCATTATAGTTATGGGGACATGTATTCAGATATCTAAGACCACTTGACATGATCAGAATAAAAATTGAACAATGTAATGGAATATTAAGAGATTTGGAATCAGGCAGCCAGAGTTAGAATCCCAGGCCTACCACTTTCTAGTTGTTATTGAAGCATAACATACATTAAAAAAACTGAATAAATAATGGCACAGTTCAGTGACTTTTCATAAAGAGACATATCCATATAGGTAGCATTCATAGAGATCGAGAATCAGAATAATAAGACCATCTCAGAAAGCCCCTTGGCACTCACTTCCTGTTACTGTCTCCACGATTAACCACCCTCCTGATTTTTAACCCCACAGATTTGTTTTGACTGATTCGTCACAACTTTTATGAGTAGAGTCATTCAATATGTATTCTTTTCCATTTATTGTCTTTTAGTCAACTTTATGTGATTCACATATGTTGCTGTCTAGCTGGATCTGTTGGTTTTCACTGACTAATTATATACTGCCATATGCTGCTGCTGCTAAATCACTTCAGTCGTGTCCGACTCTGTACGACCCCATAGACGGCAGCCCACCAGGGTCCCCCGTCCCTGGCATTCTCCAGGCAAGAACACAGGAGTGGGTTTCCATTTCCTTCTCCAATGCAGGAAAGTGAAAAGTGAAAGGGAAATCGCTCAGTTGTGTCCGACTCTTAGCGACCCCATGGACTGCAGCCCACCAGGCTCCTCCGTCCATGGGATTCTCCAGGCAAGAGTGCTGGAGTGGGGTGCCATTGCCTTCTCTATACCGCCATATACATAACCACAATTTTCAAAATCTACACTTGATGGACATCTGGGCTGTTTCTAGGTTTTGATTATTCTTCATAGTATTGCTGGGAACATTTTTGTATATGGCTTTCTTTTTTGTGAACATCTGATTGTATTTGTATTAGTCTGCTAGAGCTCCTGTAACAAAATAGCTTAGGAAGGGTGGCTTAAACAACAGAAGTTTATTTTATCACAGTTGTGGAGATTGGAAGTCTGAGATCAAGGTGTCAGTAGGTTTGGTTTCTCCAGAGGCCTCTCTCTTTGACTTGTGGACAACTGCTTCCATGTTATGTCCTCACATGGCCACTTCATATAAGGATACCAGTCCTATTGGATCATGGTCTCACTCTTAAGACAGCATTTAACATTAATTGCTTACTTAAAGCCCTATCTCTAGTAACATTGGTGATTGGGACTTCAGTCTATGAATTTCAGTTCAGTTCAGTTCAGTCACTCAGTCATGTCTGACTCTTTGTGACCCCATGAATCGCAGCACGCCAGGCCTCCCTGTCCATCACCATCTCCTGGAGTTCACTCAGACCCACGTTCATCGAGTCCGTGATGCCATCCAGCCATCTCATCCTCTGTCGTCCCTTTCTCCTCCTGCCCCCAATCCTTCCCAGCACGGGAGAACATAATTCAGCCTATAACAGCATTTCTCTGGGTTGTATACTTACGAGTAAATGATTAATCTTTGGACATGAGTGTGTTCAGATTTAATAGATCCTGACAGTTTTCCAAATTGGTTGAACTAATTTGCATCCCCAGCAGCAGTATACCAAGGTTGCAGCCACTTCATGATCTCAGTAATTATAGTATTGTCTTTCATTTTAGCCATTCTGGTGGGTATGTAAATGATATATCGCTATAGTGAACTCCGGGAGTTGGTGATGGACAGGGAGGCCTGGCGTGCTGTGATTCATGGGGTCAGACACGACTGAGCGACTGAATTGAACTGAATGGACAGTTTAATTAGCATTTCCTGAATGGTTACTGAAACTGAATGTCTCTTATATGCTTATTAGCCAATTGGATATTCTCATTGGTAAAATGTCTAAGACTGTTGACTATTTTAAAGTTTTACTATCTGTCATTTTCTCATTGAGTTGAAGGAGTTCTTATTCTCGAAGTCAGTTCTTTATTGAATACGTGACTAGCAAAAATCTTATGCCATTCTATGTACTGCCTTTTCAGGTGTTGATCATGGTTTGATGTAAGTTCTTAATTATCATAGAGAAGCTTAAGTTG
This sequence comes from Cephalophus harveyi, assembly GCA_006410635.1. Classification (NCBI taxonomy): domain Eukaryota; kingdom Metazoa; phylum Chordata; class Mammalia; order Artiodactyla; family Bovidae; genus Cephalophus; species Cephalophus harveyi. Next base: position 183,876 of record SJYT01077724.1, read on the forward strand.
TAATTTTTTTCTTTCATGGCTAGTGCATTTTGTTCCTTATTTTGGTAGTTTTTGCCTAGCCTTCAGGTCAGGAAGATTCTGATATTTTCTTTCAACAGTTTCGTTGTTTACTTTTCACATTTAGAACTCCTTAACAATTAAAACTAATTTTTGTGTGTTCTGTGAGTTTGGGGGATGTAGTCGTGATTGACCTTTATCCATACAGATATTCAACTGACTCCAAGCCATTCATTTATAAAGCCCATCTTTCTCCACTGCACTGCATTGTCACCTCTGGCATAAACTAGGTTACAGTACTCATTATGGATCAGTTCCTTCATGCGTTCTACTTTTTCACTGGTTGTATATCCTTGAGCCAATGTCACACTGTCTTAAATACTGTAATAATCCTTTATAATAAGGCTTGACTTCTTAAAGTAACCTTCTTTGCCAAGGGCTAGTCACAGTTCTTCACATTTTCAAACACATTTTATAATTGTCCTATCAATTTCCATAAAATATCTGCTAGGATTTTGGTTTAAATTACAATGAATATAAAGATCAATACAGAAAGAACAAATGTTTTAAACATACGGAGCCTTTCAACTCATGATCATGGTTGCTGCTGTTGTTGTCACTAAGCTGTGTCTGACTCTTTGCAACCCCATAAACTGTGGCACTCCAAGCTCCTCTGTTTTTCACTATATCTCTGAGTTTGCTCAAATTCGTGTCCATCGAGTCAATGATTTTAACTATTTCATCCTCTGCCACGCCCTTCTGCTTTTGCTTTTAATTTTTCCCAGTATCAGAGTCTTCTCCAGTGAATCAGCTCTTCACATTAGCTGGCCAAAGTATTGGAGTTTCAGCTTCAGTATCAGTCCTTCAAATGAATATTCAGGGCTGATTTACTTTAGGATTGACTGGCTAAATTTCCTTTCAGTCCAAGGGACTCTCAAAAGTCTTCTCCAGCACCACAATTCAAAAGCATCAATTCTTTTGGTCCAACTCTCACATCCATACATGACTACTGAAAAAACCATAGCTTGGACTATATGGGCTTTGTCAGCAAAGTGATGTCTCTTCTGTTTAATATGCTTTCTAGGTTTGTCATAACTTTCCTTCCAAGGAGCAAGGATGAACATGGTACATCCCATTATTTACTTAAACCTTTGATTTCTGTAGTTTTCAATGTGGGGGTATTACACATCTTTTCTTAGATTTATTCCTAGATGTTTATGATTTTTAAGATGTTACTATAATCAATTGTATTAAGTTAAGATATTTCCATTCATATCTCCACATATGGGTATTTGGGGAATTTTGAATAATATTGATCCAAAGATGATCAAGGCAAATTAAATAATCAAGCAGTGTCTTCATTCATGCCTTCATGAATTTGTTTATTGAGTAAGTGTTTCTTGCTTGCTTCCTCTATACTTGGAGTGTATAGGGAGTTACACAGTATTATAGAAGTAGTGAAGAAAGGAAACTACTTTGAAAACAAGAATATTGAAGGATTATCAGAATAATCATAGAAACCATATTGAGAAGTAATATCAAAAATAGCTAAATCACTTCATAGGGAGACAATAAAAGCAAACTAGTACACTTGAGAAAAATGAAGGATGATGTGAAAGAGAATAATTAGTTAATATTATGTTTGAACTTTCAATTGTAGCAAATAAAAATCAAAAACTTTGAAAAGTTCTCATGGAATCATGTCACATCAAGTTGGTGTTAAACTCCACTCTGAAGGTGGGAGCCTAGGCATTCTGTGTGATCAGTATAACCTAGATTTAAGAGGTTTACAAGGAATAGAAGCCATAAACCTAACAATCAATGACCTCCTCCAGATGGGGTCCAGAAAGAGCCTGTTTAGATTACCAGGAGGAATTTATCTGGAAGCTGTAGGGTGGGAACTGAGACCATCCCAGCTCTGTTATTTATTTATGAGGCCTATGTAGGAAGTATGGATCCTTTTGTTTTCCAGAAGGACTATAAGCAATTTCTGCTCTGGTTGTTTGTATAAAAGATAGCACTGGATTTTTTTTTTTTAAGTAGACTGATAAGAGTAAAGTGTTTGATTTAGAGTATGTGTCCATATTACACATTATCTAAGGGTAATTGGGTTGCCCATTGAAGTTGCCAAAGCCAAGACATTTAAGCAAATGTAAGAACAAGGAAAGGAAGAAAATATAAGTGCAAAGCATTGAGCAGTGAGGATTTTGAGCTCATGAGAGTTCTGAAAAGTATGTATAATCTAAACCAGAGATAAATGGATATGGTGGAAGGAGCATTGACCGAGGAGTCACAACGAGTCTCAGTTCTCATACTTTACTAGCAGTTATCTTTTTAAGCTAATTAACCTCTGACTCTCAGCTTCCTGACCTATCTAGCTCAAATGATGTGATGTGAGAGCTCTTGTCAATGATAAGGTATTATGTAAATATGAGACAGTGGTTTAATATCACTTTCCTGGTATTATTAAACTCATATAATGACATCATATTGACTATCATTTTAGCATCAGTTCTCAAACTTTTATATCTCAAGACCCCTTTATAAATAAAAATTTATAAAAGTCGCTCAGTCGTGTCCGACTCTTTGCGACCCCATGGACTGTAGCCTACCAGGCTTCTCTGTCCATGGAATTCTCTAGGCAAGAATACTGGAGTGGGTTACCATTTCCTTCTCCAGGGGATCTTCCCGACCCAGGGATCAAACCCGGGTCTCCCACATCGGAGGCAAACGCTTTAACCTCTGAGCCACCAGGGAAGCCCAGTTCTCAAACTTTTATATCTCAAGACCCCTTTGCACTCTCAAAATATTGGGGACCCCAAAGAACTTTTATATGTGTGGGTTGTATCCATGGTGTATGTTACATTAGGAATTAAAACTGAGAATGATTAAAAAAAATTTTTTTTTAAATAATTGACATTATTTATATTTGTGTATATCTTTTTCACTACTGGTTTAATGAAGATGACTGAATTCTTATATCTGTTTCCGCATTCAATCTGTTGAAATATGTTGTTTTGATTGAAATATATAAAGAAAATCGGCCTTCTGCAGATTTGTATTAGAAAAGGGAAAGGTATTTTAATAGATTTTTTTGATAATTGTGGATATTCTTTGACTCAAAACTTTCTCTCTTAAAGGTTGGGTACAGTATGAAACCTGAACCCATATCAACAAACTTTTCTTGTTCTTTCTATTAAATTAATTAGATCATCTTGCTCTTTGAATGAATCTTTCCCATACATAATTTTGTAATATCATTTATTAGTCTACTTTAAAGATTTGCCAAATGTTGGAAAATTTCATATAAAACATTTAAAAAATCATATTTGTTAATATCCTTACCATTTCATCAGAAAATTTTTAAGTATTATAATGCTGTCTAACTCAAGGTTATAGATGCGAATCTTCTAAAATTCTATTTTCCACTTGAAAGCTTGAATTTAGTTGCATGTATGCATGCTCAATTATGTCTGACTCTCTGTGACACCCCGTGGACTGTAGCCCACCAGGCTCCTCTGTCCATGGATTATCCTGGAAGGAATACTGGAGCAGGTTGTCATCTCCTTCTCTAGAGAATCTTCCCGACCTAGGGCTCGAATCTGTGTCTCCTGCAGCTTCTGCATTGGCACTCAGATTCTCTACCACTGAGCCACCTGGGAAACTGGGGTGAATTCAGTTACAGTCAACAAATACTGTCATTTATTTTTTGAAGTAACAGACTTACTTCGTTCACGCTGAGAAAATGCCTGCCAAATACCCAAATCTGAATAACCATAGTTTGTCTGTTAAAATGCTTTTCAGGTGAAAATGGTGTTCCATGAAAAAAGTAGCTAGTTCAACTTGCAACTCACAATCACACCAGGGCTTTTCTCTGAGACCCTCACACTTCTATAGGCTGTAGAATTGCTTTTTTGTTTAATATTTCGCACTTCATTATATGGACATCTTAAAGATGAATTCAAATACTAAGATTTAATTAAAATAATTATTTTACTGCTTCATTCAGAATATTCTTATGCTAACTGACTTTATTTGCCCCTCTATGAATGATGGAGGTCAACTATTCAATGATCACAATAGTTTAGTTCCACTGCCTTGATTTGTGCTAAGGGGCCAATAGTTTTCTTTTCTGTGTAAATGTCAATACGATGAAAGTTCAGTTCAGTTCAGTCGCTCAGTCGTGTCCGACTCTTTGCGGCCCCATGAATCGCAGCACGCCAGGCCTCCCTGTCCATCACCATCTCCTGGAGTTCACTCAGACCCACGTTCATCGAGTCCGTGATGCTATCCAGCCATCTCATCCTCGGTCGTCCCCTTCTCCTCCTGCCCCCAATCCCTCCCATCATCAGAGTCTTTCCCAATGAGTCAACTCTTTGCATGAGGTGGACAAAGTACTGGAGTTTCAGCTTCAGCATCAGTCCCTCCAAAGAACACCCAGGGCTGATCTCCTTCAGAATGGACTGGTTGGATCTCCTTGCAGTCCAAGGGACTCTCAAGAGTCTTCTCCAACACCACAGTTCAAAAGCATCAATTCTTCGGTACTCAGCTTTCTTCACAGTCCAACTCTCACATCCATACATGACCACAAGAAAAACCATAGCCTTGACTAGACAGACCTTTGTTGGCAAAGTAATGTCTCTGCTTTTCAATATGCTATCTAGGATGGTCATAATTTTCATTCCAAGGAGTAGGTATCTTTTAATTTCATGGCTGCAGTCACCATTTGCAGTGATTTTGGGGCCCCCCCAAAATAAACTCTGACACTGTTTCCACTGTTTCCCCGTCTATTTCCCATGAAGTGATGGGACCAGATGCCATGATCTTAGTTTTCTGAATGTTGAGCTTTAAGCCAACTTTTCACTCTCCTCTTTCACTTTTATCAAGAGGCTTTTTAGTTCCTCTTCACTTTCTGACATAAGGGTGGTGTCATATGCATATCTGAGGTTATTGATATTTCTCCTGGCAATCTTGATTCTAACTTGTGCTTCTTCCAGTCCAGCGTTTCTCATGATGTACTCTGCATAGAAGTTAAATAAGCAGGGTGACAATATACAGCCTTGATGTACTCCTTTTCCTATTTGGAACCAGTCTGTTGTTCCATGTCCAGTTCTAACTGTTACTTCCTGACCTGCATATAGATTTCTCAAGAGGCAGGTCAGGTGGTCTGGTATTTCCATCTCTCTCAAAATTTTCCAGTTTATTGTGATCCACACAGTCAAAGGCTTTGGCATAGTCAATAAAGCAGAAATAGATGTTTTCCTGGAACTCTCTTGCTTTTTCCATGATCCAGCGGATGTTGGCAATTTGATCTCTGGTTCCTCTGCCTTTTCTAAAACCAACTTAAACATCAGGAAGTTCACGGTTCATGTATTGCTGAAGCCTGGCTTGGAGAATTTTGAGCATTACTTTACTAGCATGTGAGATGAGTGCAATTGTGCGGTAGTTTGAGCATTCTTTGGCATTGCCTTTTTTTAGGATTGGAATGAAAACTGACCTTTTCCAGTCCTGTGGCCACTGCTGAGTTTTCCAAATGTGCTGGCATATTGAGTGCAGCACTTTCACAGCATCATCTTCCAGGATTTGAAATAGCTCTACGATGAAAAGAAAGTGGTTAAAAAAGAACTTTAAATTCTTCGTAATTTTTTGGAAATAATTTAACCTTGCAGTCTCCCTGAAAGTGTAGCAAGAGATCTCAGTATTCTGCTAACCAGAATCATGTTACAAAGGAGTCTGTGCGTTGTTTTTAGTCCTGAGGGCTGCAGTCCATGGGGTCGCTAAGAGTCGGACATGACTGAGTGCCTTCACTGTCACTTTTCACTTTCATGCACTGGGGAAGGAAATGGCAACCCACTCCAGTGTTCTTGCCTGGAGAATCCCAGGGACGGGGGAGCCTGATGGGCTGCTGTCTATGGGGTCGCATAGAGTCGGTCACAACTGAAGCGACTTAGCAGCAGCAGCAGCAGCAGCAGGAAAGAATGTTATCCTCCTTGTCTGTCTCCATTGGGTGTAGAAGGTAGATAAGCAAGAGTTCATAGTCAGGTCTCAAACATTTTCAGTCACATCTGTCCTTGTTCCTTTCCTGGATCCTCAATTCGAAAGACTAGAGCTATCACTCCCTGTTCTTATTCTTTTATAGTACATTTCTCACTGTGTTGTATTGTCCATTATTTGTCTGATTCTCTCACTAGATCAAAGTACTTTATAAGTAGTTGTTGTTTATCTATCTCATCCACATTCGTTGTATATCAATTGTCTAGCTCAGAGTAGATCCTTAATAAATATTTATAAAGTAAAATTACCATGATTTATGGGCTTTCCAGGTGGCACTAGTTGTAAAGAACTTGCTTGCCAATGCAGGGGACGCAAGAGACGTGGGTTTGATCCCTGGGTTGAGAAGATCTCCCGGAAGAGGACATGGCAACCTACTCCAGTTTTCTTGCCTGGAGAATCCCAGAGGAGCCTGGTGGGCTATGGTCCATAGGGTCGCAAAGCGTTGGACACATACTGAAGCAACTTTTAGCACACAGTGGCAATATTACACTATAGAAAAATTTAAATAAAATGCCATAGAAGCTGAGATGACAAAGAGTTTAACTGTGAGGAAGTGGAGGAAAAGGGTGTCTAGGGACACTTTAGAGAAGTGCATTTTTGTACTTTGTCAGAACAAAAAGATGTTGTATTTTTCCTGTGGGATTTGGGGAAGAGCTAGATCATAACCTTCTTGCTGATGCTGCTATGATACATGCCCTAGTGACAATGATGAGGGCTATGACGTGGCAAAGGGGACTTTTGGGAAAAGGTCTTTTTGGGGTGTTACACAACAGGACATGACGTATCTTGCCCAGTAAATAAAGCTCTACTCCAAAGTCTTAAGGAGGCTACACTGCTTAGACAGTTCAAGAGACACTTTCCAATGTTGACATGTACATTCAAAGAACGCTGATCTCCAAATACAACATTGTGAAAACACAGTTTTCTCATTCATTCTGTTCACCCAGGTATGCAAGATTCTGAGTTGCTAAATGGGGGCAATTATGGAGAGGCAGTGGAAATACTCAGGACCAAGTACAAACAAGAAAAAGCTTTGCTTCTGAGTTTATTTTATTCCTAGTTTAGTGATGGAGTGGTAAAAAGTCTTCAGGATTAGTAAGAAAGCTGCTTTTCTCCCGGAAGCTGCTCTATTAGGGAAATTTACATATAAAAAGATAATATTGATTATAAAGTATTTATTCTGTTTTCATAAGGAAGTACATTTCTTACCTGTTCAAACAGTTATCTTTTTCTTCATCTTTATCCCTTAGGATTAAAATTTATCTAAGCTATTTTAGTCAAATCCCTGCCTTCTACCTTCTAGATGATATCATTAAAACAAGCTTGTTTTTTTCTTTCGCTTCCTTCTTTGCTTTGTTTTTAATTGAAGTATTGTCCATTCTAAAGGAGATCAGTCCTGGGTGTTCTTTGGCAGGAATGATGCTAAAGCTGAAACTCCAGTACTTTGGCCACCTCATGCAGAAGAGTTGACTCACTGGAAAAGACCCTGATGCTGGGAGGGATTGGGGGCAGACGGAGAAGGGGACGACAGAGGATGAGATGGCTGGATGGCATCACTCGATGGACATGAGTTTGAGTGAACTGCGGGAGTTGGTGATGAACAGGGAGGCCTGGTGTGCTGCAATTCATGGTGTTGCAAAGAGCTGGACATGACTGAGCTACTGAACTAAACTGAACTGACTTATAATGTAGTGTTAGTTTCAGATGTACAGCAAAGTGATCTAATTATACATACATAAAAATCTATTTTTTTCAGATTCTTTTCTCTTCTGTTGCTATTGTTCAGTCACTAAGTTATGTCTGACTCTTTGTGATCCCACAGACTGTAACATGCCAGGATTCCCTGTCTTTCACTATCTCCTGGAATTAGCTCAAACTCATGTCCATTGAGTCATGATGCCATCCAACCATCTCATCTTTTCTCTTATAGGTTATTACAAAATTTCAAATACAGTTCCCTATGGTATATAGTAGGTCCTTGATTATGTATTTTGTATATAGTAGTATGTATATGTTAATTCCAAGTGCCTAATGTAACCCCTTCCATTTGCCCACTGGTAATAATAAATTTGTTTTCTGTGTCTGTTTTATATATAAGTTCATTTGTATTATCTCTTTTTTTTAGATTATGCATTTGCTGCTGCTGCTGCTAAGTTGCTTCAGTTGTGTACGACTCTGTGCGACCCCATAGATGGCAGCCCACTAGGCTCCTCTGTCTCTGGGATTCTCTAGGCAAGAACACTGGAGTGGGTTGCTATTTCCTTCTCCAATCCATGAAAGTGAAAAGCGAACGTGAAGTCGCTCAGTCGTGCCCAACTAAGCAACATCTTATGATATTTATCTTTCTCTGACAGGCTGACTTCACTTAGTATAAAACAAACTTACCTTGCAAATATGGTGTCATTTTAGAAAACAAGCATGTATACAGTACCGTGTGGTGATATCAAAGTGAGTCAAAGTGAAGTCGCTCAGTCGTGTCCAACTCTTTGCGACCCCATGGACTATAGCCTACCAGGCTTCTCCATCCATGGGATTTTCCAGGCAAGAGTACTGGAGTGGGGTGCCATTGCCTTCTCCAGGCTATCTTCCTAACCCAGGGATCGAACCCAGGTCTCCCACAATGCAAGCAGATGCTTTACCCTCTGAGCCACCAGGGAAGCCCAGTGCGGTGATATAGTTCTGGCTTTTCTTTTTTCTGCCTCTTTTGTTTCAGTATGACTTCTCTGTCTTGTCTCTGAAAACCTACATCCATCTGTCTCCCAACACTATTGTCCTAGTTCCTCAGCTAATCTGCATTGGGAAAATAAAGCAGATAAGCAAACACATTAAGAATTATAATATAAATAAGAATCAGAAAATCATATGGTTAAGAGAACCTATCCTGGCACAACATTTACCATGTATGGCCAAATTAGTTGGCCTCTCAATGTCTCAGTTTTCTTATCTGTAGAATGGGTAAATGAGAAACCATACCTCATTATGTTTCTGTGAGGATTAAATGAGAACTTTTAGATTAAATGAGAACTTTTAGAACAGGCCAGGCACATAAAAAACACTAGATAAGTGTTTACTATTATTAATAAACACTATTATTATTATATTAATAATTATTAATAGTATTAAATATATTAATATTATAATTATTATATTGTGTGAAGTCGCTCAGTCGTGTGTGACCCCATGGACTGTAGCCTACCAGGCTCCTCTGTCTATGGGATTTTCCAGGCAATAGTACTGGAGTGCATTGCCATTTCCTTCTCCAGGGGATCTTCCCGACCCAGGAATCGAATCCAGGTCTCCCGCATTGTAGACAGACGCCTCACCGTCTAAGCCACCAGGGAAGTCCCACCACTCAGATTAGTATGGAGTAATGGAAAGAACTTCAGCAATATGTGAACCGTGAACTCCCTGATGTTCAAGCTGGCTTTAGAAAAGGCAGAGGAACCAGAGATCAAATTGCCAACATCCACTGGATCATGGAAAAAGCAAAAGAGTTCCAGAAAAACATCTACTTCTGCTTTATTGACTATGCCAAAGCCTTTGACTGTGTGGATCACAATAAACTGTGGAAAATTCTGAAAAAGATGGGAATACCAGACCACCTAACCAGCTACGGTTTTTCCTGTGGTCATGTACGGATGTGAGAGTTGGACTGTGAAGAAGGCTGAGCGCCGAAGAATTGATGCTTTCGAACAGTGGTGCTGGAGAAGACTCTTGAGAGTCCCTTGGACTGCAAGGAGATCCAACCAGTCCATTCTGAAGGAGATCAACCCTGGGATTTCTTTGGAAAGAATGATGCTAAAGCTGAAACTCCAGTACTTTGGCCACCTCATGCGAAGAGTTGACTCACTGGAAAAGACTCTGATGCTGGGAGGGATTGGGGGCAGGAGGAGAAGGGGACGACCGAGGATGAGATGGCTGGATGGCATCACTGACTCGATGGATGTGAGTCTGAGTGAACTCCGAGAGATGGTAATGAACAGGGAGGCCTGGCATGCTGTGATTCATGGGGTCTCAAAGAGTCGGACACGACTGAGCGACTGAACTGAACTGAACTAAATGGAAAGAACACAGGACCATCAAGAAAACTGCAACCTGGCTGTATTGTAAACAGTGTAAGAAATCCAGCAGTTACGTGTGGAATCTACTATAGCACAGGAAACTCTTCTCACTACTCTGCAATGACCTAACAATGCCCAGTTGCTCTACCTTTCCTAGACCATGAACAAGTTCTCTTATCTCCTCTGAGTCCGCTATCCTTTTGTAAAAACAGCCGTTCCAATCTCTCAAAAAGTTGACCATGTGCTAGGCACTTTGCGGGACGTTAGTATTATTAATAATATTAATAATTATATTATTATTAGTTGCTGTTCTTAATTAGCACTAACATAAAGGGTAATCAAATGAGAGATGTTATTGTAGTGGATCTGCAGAAGCAATTTGCATTCTCAGAGGCCTTTCAATTTCATTTGGGGCCACATAAAAGAGTCCTAGGATTGAGATCTTGCAGCGTAGCCTCAGAAGACTGGCTGACTGCTTTCTCCTTCAGCTCATAGTATGATATCTGAATCTTCCTGTTGATCAAGGATCCTTTTTTATAAATTTAATTTTTATTGAAGTATAGTTGACTTACGACCTTATATTAATTTCAAGTGTACAGCACAGTGATTCAATATTTTTGAAAATTATAGTCCATTAAAAGTTATTACAAAGTAATGTCTATAATTCCCTGTATTGTACAACATAACCTTGTTGCTCATCTATTTTGTACATAGTAGTTTGCATCTTTTAATCGCATACCCCTAGGCTGCCCCTCCTTACTTCTCTCTCCTGACTGGTAATCACTAGCTTGTTTTCCAAACCTATCAGTCTGTTTCTGTTTTGCTATATATTCATTTTGTTTTATATTTTTAGATTCTACCTACAAGTGATATCATACAATGTTTGTTTTTCTTTGTCTGACCCTCAAAGTCTATCCATGTTGTTACAAAAGGCAGAATTTTTGTTCTTCTCTGTGGCTGAGGAGTATTCCGTCGTATATGTACACCACATCTTCTTTATCCATTCATCTGTTGATGAACACTTGGGTTGCTTCCGTATCTTGGCTATTGTAAATAATGCTTCTGTGAACACTGGGATGCATATATCTTTTCAAATTAGTGTTTTTATTTTTTGGCTATATACCCTAGAGTGGAATTGCTGGGTCATATGGTACTTCTATTTTTAGCTTTTTGAAAAAACTCCATACTGTTTTTTTTTTTTTTTCACAATGGCTGTACAAATTTAGATCCCCAAGAGTGTACAAGGGTTCTTTTTTCTCCACAACCTCCCTAACATTTGTGATTTGTAGTCTTTAAAAAAATTTTTTTTTGATTTATTTATTTTGGCTATGCTGGGTCTTTGTTGCTGCACGAGCTATTTTTCTAGGTGTGGTGAGCAGGGGCTACTCTCTAGTTGCAGAGCGGGCTTTTCTTGTTGTAGATGTTGGACTCTAGGGCTTGTGGGGGCTTCAGTAGTTGTGGCTTTTGGATTCCAGAGCACAGGCTCAATAATTGTGGCATACTGGCTTAATTGCTCCACGGCATGTGGGATCTTCCCAGATCAGGGATTGAACCCATGTCTACTGCATTGTCAGGTGGATTCTTTACCACTGAGCCACCAGGAAAGCCTCTATTTGTGGACTTTTTGATGGCAGCCGTTATGACAGATGTGAGGTGACATCTCATTGTGGTTTTGATTTCTCTGATGATTAACAACGTTGGGGATCTTTTCACATGCCTTTTGGCCTGCTGCTGCTGCTGCTAAGTCACTTCAGTCGTGTCCAACTCTCTGTGACCCCATAAACGGCAGCCCACCAGGCTTCCCCGTCCCTGGGATTCTCCAGGCAAGAACACTGGAGTGGGTTGCCATTTCCTTCTCCAATGCATGAAAGTGAAAAGTGAAAGTGAAGTCGCTCTGTCGTGTCTGACTCTTAGCGACCCCATGGACTGCAGCCTACCAGGCTCCTCCATCCATTTTGGCCTGCTGAATGTCTTCTTTGAAAAAAATGTCTATTCAGGTCTTCTGCCCATTTTAAAATCAGATTATTTATGTTTTGCTGTTGAGTTGTATGAACTGTTTACACATACATTGGATATATCCCCTTATCAGTTATATCATTTTGAAATTATTTTTCTGATCAGTAGTCCTTTATATTGGGCTGAGCAATTTTAATGTAAAATACTAAGTGTGGGACAAATATTACCAGATCAGGTGCCAATGGAAACTGTGGTTTGAGAAGAGGGACTGATGTCTCTTATCCGGGTGAATGTTAACTTGAGGGATGTACACAGAGATCTTACCATGGGCAGCCCTTGCTCTGGTCCTGCCTTGTGATCCTAAGCTGTTTCTAGCCCCCAAATCTTCAGTCTCCATGTGCTGTGTGCAAACCAGACCACAAGCCACTTGGAGACCACATAGTGAGAGCTGGCACACCAACACGCGTTGGGGGTCATTCCCAGGGGACTTCTACATGCTGCAGGGCACAACCGACCCTTGGCTGCGGATGCTCATGGGAAGTTTCAATATGATCTATGTAAATCCCAATCAGGTATACTACCAACCTGCTGACAGCTGTTGCTTGGCAGACACCAGCTCAACCCACTTCCAGAAGTGCTTTAACAGCACTTTACTGGCACTTCCTATTCAGGTGGGAAGGCAGGGCAACAATGATAGAGGCAGCAGGCTGACTGGACCAGAGTGCTGCCACACTGGATCTGAGTGTCCCAAATAGGTCACTTGTGGCTGGGCCCAGAAATGAGTGTGCGTGACCTGTACTTTGGGTAGCCTCACTCTCCTCTCCACACACCCCATGCTCCCCCGCAGGCAGTGTGACAGTGAGGAGACTTCTTCCCAAACACTGACTCACTTCAGAAATCAGTCTTGTGGTACTTTATGAATGTGTGGAATTTCAACCTTGTGTAGATAAGCCTGTCTTGTTGTAAAACATGGTTATTTTTTAAAGTAGTTTTAAACTGAACATCAGAAACTATGTATTCATAAATAATACTTTTTAAAATGAAAGATAGTATTGCCATGAGCTGTTGGAGGAATCAATGTAATTATATTAACTATCTGTCTACTATTATCTTGTTAGACACTTACACTAACAACTTCATGATTGCTCACATATATTCATATATACATTTGTAAATTGTGTTTATGTACATGATTATATATCTGGTCCCATCACTTCATGGCAAATAGATGGAGAAACAGTGGAAACAGTGGCAGGCGTTATTTTTTGGGGTTCCCAAATCACTGCAGATGGTGTCTGCAACCATGAAATAAAAAGATGCTTACATCTTGGAAGAAAAGTTATGGTCAACCTAGACAGCATACTAAAAAGCAGATGCATTACTTTGCCAGAAAAGGTTCATCTAGTCAAGGCTATGGTTTTTCCTGTGGTCATGTATGGATGTGAGAGTTGGACTATAAAGAAAACTGAGCATTGAAGAACTGATGCTTTCAAACGGTGGTGTTGGAGAAGACTCTTGAGAGTCCCTTGGACTGCAAGGAGATCCAAACAGTCCATCCTAAAGGAAGTCAGTCCTGAATATTCACTGGAAGGACTGATGTTGAAGCTGGATGGAACTCCAATACTTTGGCCACCTGATGCGAAGAGCTGACTCATTTGAAAAGACTCTGATGCTGGGAAAGATTGAAGGCAAGAGGAAAAGGGGATGACAGAGGATGAGATGGATGGATGGCATCACCGATTCAATGGGCATGAGTTTGAGTAAACTCCAGGAGTTGGTGATGAATAGGGAGGCCTGGCATGTTGCAGTCCATGGGGTTGCAAAAAGTCGGACATGACTGAGTGACTGAACTGAACTGAACATGATTATATACCATAATATGCATTTTGATTTCTCATCTTTCCCTTTATAAACATCCTTTCATTCATGCCTAGTACTAACTCCCAGACAAAGTGTGCTTTTAAGGATTAATGTTGAGTAATACCAGAAAGTTATAACCCTGAAATATTAGCTTGTTAGAAAATAAAAGTTAGTGATTCTTTACTTAGCCTTTGGCTTCATTTCAATCCTGGGTTAGTGTACTAACCAGTGTACTTCTAGCTGGGTTTGAAAAATTACCTAAAATTACATCTCTTATTGATTATTCGGTCATACATTACTGTCACAACTGTTAGTAAGAAACTTGATTTGCTTTCCTTAAGTCAGTTTAATTTTCTGGCAAGTCACTAAACTGTACTTTCCTAGACAGGAGCGTCTTTCTATCTTCCTTACTCCAATGCCTATCAGATCGAAGAGCTTAATACACATTTCCCGAAGAAATATCCCCAATTCCTGCTTCTCAGTGATAGTTTTGAGTTTGGGAATGATGATAGCCTTGGAAAAGTAAACTTAAAAGTCAGAACATAAAATCTATGTGAAATATCCCAAAGTAAGTTTCCCATGTACTTCCCCCACAGGGCTTATCTTTTCTCATTTTTATGGTTTGCCTCTGGATGCCCCAAAGAAGCTACCATAACTGTACATGCCTATTTTCACCCTTTCATCAAACTTTTGTTAAGTTGATGAAGAGTCCTCTCCTCCTTTAGTAGCAACTGTAGTACGTTTTGGAATTTCCAAAAGCCATTAAACTCCCATGGTATGCCCGAGACAGGTGTCCACGTGAATGAAATTAGCAACTCTCGGCTGCAACCACTCTGCTGCTGCTGCTAAGTCGCTTCAGTCGTGTCTGACTCTGTGTGACCCCATAGACGGCAGCCTACCAGGCTCCCCCGTCCCTGGGATTCTCCAGGCAGGAACACTGGAGTGGGGTGCCATTTCCTTCTCCAATGCATGAAAGTGAAAAGTGAAGTGAAGTCGCTCAGTTGTGTCCAACCCTCAGCGACCCCGTGGACTGCAGCCCACCAGGCTCCTCCATCCATGGGATTTTCCAGGCCAGAGTACTGGAGTGGGGTGCCATCGCCTTCTCCCGGCTGCAACCACTAGTATACTGCAAACCCTGACGAGGCAGGGCAGGAAGAGACGCATGTCGACTGGATGCCAGTCCATGCCTTCGGGCGTGAGTGAGAATGCTCTGATAACAGTGTGCTCAGTCGTGTCCAACTGCAACCCCAGGGACTTTGGCCTCCCAGGTTCCTCTGCCCTTGGAATTTTCCAGGCAAGAATTCTGGAGTAGGTTGCTATTTCCTCCTTCAGGGGATCTTCCCGGGCCAGGGATCAAACTCCCATCTTTTGGCAGGTGGATTCTTTACCACTATTGCCACCACTAGTTCAATGAAGCCTAGAGAATATTCGACTACAAGGGACAGAATGGGTCTGTTCAAGGCCACGGTGGACAGTGTGTTCTTCCGTCATTTTGCCACATGATCCACACTTCTAGTAGCAGACTCAGAAGCAAATGTGCAGAACCTCCCAGTAATGGGTGCACAGGACTGACAAAACAGGTACATTTAAAGATCTTGTTATTTGTTCTCCTTAAAAGGTTGTTTCACGTGATATAATAATAAAATTGATATCAACAATTTGGGACAGCCATGGGTGAATAAGGGAATGGGATATTTAAAATTTATCAAATGGATTGAATGCATGAAAATTTGTTTTTTGCAGTTGTTGAAGATTAGCTTCAGAGAGAAAGATCCTCTACTGAGCACATACATTATGCTCTAAGGGACGTTGTCTATTCATATACTTACTAAAGCTCTTGTCTGCTGAATTTAAATAACAAACAACAAAAAATAATAGGGAACTTTTCAACAGGTAAACTATTTTAACTATTTTATCTGTTTGCAGCACTTTTACATTCATAATGTAACACAAACATATTCCTCTCTCTTTTCTCCTCTCTCTCACACAAATATGAAGCAGAAAAAGCAACAATAAAATGTATAATTTTTACTGGATTATTCTCTAATTTAGATGACTGAATTGTACACAATTTAATGATTACAAAGTACCCAAAATACTGCTAAAGTCAAATCTTTAAGTTTTTCCCCCACATCTATCTTCCATGGTGGTCTAACTAGATACTTGCCTACTGTGATTGTTGACAGAGGTTCTTACATTTTTGGAGAAACCACAGTTACTAGTTTTAGTAAGAACTCTCTCTCCTCATCAACAAGCTTAGGCAAGTTTCCACAGACTGTATTTTTTCCTGTTTGTCCCCACCAAGAAATCCTTTAAGGGAATAGGAAAAATTCAGGAGTCCCCTTTGCAAATTGTAAGTAATTAATCAAAACTCCTTTAAAAATTCTGATTAGCGCAGGCGTAAGTAGTATAAAAAGTAGACTTGTGGAAACTGAAAATGGAAAGGAATTGAGTTTTCTTCTCATTCTTTAGCACAAAATTCTGGGTTACAACTTTTAAAATTCTATTATGAAAGTAAGATAACCATGTTACAAAAAAATAAAAAAATAATGCAAATATTAATTTGTTATCCCAATGGTTCATTCCATAACTTTTTTTTTCTTTGGATTAAAAAATACAAGTTTTTAGGGAATTTTTTGGCAGTCCAGTGGTTAGGACTTGGCACTCTCTGTGCCAGTGCCCCAGGTTTGATCCTGGGTCAGGGATTTAAGATCCCGCAAGCCAGGCGGTATGGCTAAAAAAAAAAAAAAAAAAAAATACAATTTAAAAAATCACATTCAATTAAAAAACACATATAGTCATAAGATAAAAGAATAGGGACACAGGATTTGCACTCAACTGAAATATATTGAAAAAGACAGTTGACAACTGATGAAAATGAAAGTCGCTCAGTCCTGTCCGACTCCGCAATCCTATGGACTGTATAGTCTGCAGAATTTTCCAGGCCAGAATACTGGAGTGGCTAGCCGTTCCCTTCTCCAGAGGATCTTTCCAACCCAGGGATTGAACCCAGGTCTCCCAACATTGCAGACAGATTCTTTATGAGCTGAGCTACCAGGCAAGCCCGATTGGCAATGACTGCTTTACAGCAAATAAAAGATCTCATCAGCAAGCTAGAAAAATGAGGAGCTCACTACCTTTTGAAAAAGTCATAGTCAAACCAGCACAACTATCAGGCACATGGATGCTAGAGCCAAAGTTTCTGGTTCCAAAGCTTAACTTTGTTACAGAACACTTCCCGTAATCTCGGACAGGTTGCCATAGTTTCCTTATCCGTCAAATGACAATACTCATTGTACCAAGTTTGCCATGATTTGCTGAGTTAATAACAGGAAATACTGAGGAAAAATCCTAGAATATAATATGTAATATTATAGGAAATCCTAGGGAAACTCTAATAGGAAAAGTCCCAGAATTCTAGGAAAAATCCAGAATATAAAACATAATAAACAGTAGTATATGATAAGCTTACATGTCATTGTTACTATTCTCCAGTTTCTAGTATTTTTAAAATAAATATTGACCCACAATGAAGAATAATTGTATTACTAGTTTCTGAAAGTTTCATTAAATAGTAATGAATGATAAATTTCTTTTTCAAATTGGAAGTCAAATTTAGTAAATCTTTTAGACTATTATTATAAGCTATATTTCAGGATTAAAACCCTTCCCCATAAGGGAGCATACAAGTTTCTGTGTTTTGTACTCTCATTTGGAAAGTGGATGCTATCACACTAGGAAGTGCAAATGTTGCACTCAGAAAGTCCATTCTCGATGACTGCAAATGTTACCAATGGGAAGAAATTCTAGTGTATCTAATTTCATCACTGATAAATCTATGAGTCACAACAGGCCTGCAATGGGACTAAGTCTAGGAATCTTACATACAAAATATTTTTCTACTTTTATGGTCTACAACTTGAGAACCATTATTTTATCATTTAGGATTGATAAGGCATCCAGTTTCCTGCCCTAGACATTTTGTCAGATAAAATCAGGTTTTATCAGATTTTATCTTAGTTTATCACAAAAAACTCCTAGTTTTCTTTTAACCTACGTCATGATTGTAATCTTCTCTGTGCATGAAATAGCAAAGATTCTCACTAGATCACCTGTGATAAGATGTGTGACTAGTTTCTCACGCAAAATATTTAAGTTTTGAAATTATTTCCTCTTTCCTCCAGGAGAGTATAAATAAACTTTTCCTGTGTGACTGTTTGGTTTTCTTCAAAGTATGTTAGATCATAACTATCACAGCCATATTCTCTATTTCAAGTAGAGAAGAGGCTGCCTATCACTTAACTTAGCAGGACTTTTTGTTCAGATTTCCAGATAAGGCACATATTGGCTTTAAAAATAAAAAAGGGCAGGCTGTTTCCCACAGAGTCCACCGGTGTTCATAGGATGAGAAACTGGCCCCCGTCTTGTCTGATAAAAAAGGAATTCCCAGCATGGAGCTATTTTTAGTGCATCTGATGGAACACCAGTGCCCATCCACATTTCCTTAACATGTTGTGCTATATTCTCCCCCCTAGCATTCCAGGGTTCATTTATTACCCAAAGTAACAGGGAGAAGTCACTTAAGAGTCTTCTCTTGCAAGGGGAAATGAAAAGCTGTTATTATTTTACTAACACGTTTCTCTTTCTGTAGCCAGTACAGAACAGTATTTGTAGCTCTACTAAAAATGATCACACACACTGAGATGGACAATCCCTTCCAGAATATTTAATTTGTTTTGTGACTGTAACATCAGTATGTTTAAATTACATGTTTATTTCTGTCTACATTTTGGATGAGCTCCTAGTGACTAAAAATAGAAGTTTGTGTTTACTTTGCTGCCTTGATTTCTTGACTAACAGTTAGTTGTTGACTTCTTTATACAGTGAGATCTTGGATAAAAACAATACTCTCTCTCTTAAATAGAACACAAAAACAAGTAAAGAAAGAAATACTTTATAAAATCTATTAAGCAAAACTTTGGCCAAAATATAATCTGATTTCCCTGTCTCTTATACACATCTTAATGAACAGGGAGGCCTGGCATGCTGTGATTCATGGGGTCTCAAAGAGTCGGACACGACTGAGCAGCTCAGGTATAGACATATAGCAAATTTACAGGTTAATAATATAGATGGAAAGAAACAATTCTGGATAATCTCCCTTTGACTAAAACAACTTTTATCACAGCTCAATATCCCTCTTATTTTATATAGCTTCTAAGATTTTATTAAAGTTATTTGTCAGAAAGAAAATCTAGATTATAGTAAGAGTAGTTGAACATATATATATAGAATAGGATTGAATTGAATAGAATAGAATAAATGTTGGAGAGGTGCATGCTTATGTATGCTTGTGTGTGTGTGTGTGTGTGTGTATGAGATATCATATAGGATCACATAATAAAACACCATTCTTTCTTTATTTCTTTTGCAAGTCAATTTTTATTTTGTTTGTTTTGCTAATGGATAACTGGAGGTATCACATTACCATGATATTCAGTATTTTGATTCATTTAAAAATGTTATATTATGGTATGTGCTGCTGTGTTGAATCGCTCAGCCGAGTCTGAGTCTTTTGTCACCCCATGGACCGTAGCCCGCCAAGCTCCTCTGTCTGTGGGGATTCTCCAGGCAAGAATACTGGAGTGGGTATCCCATCCTTTTTCCAGGGGATCCTCCTGACCCAGGAATTGAACTGGTATTTCCTGGGCTTCCCTGATAGCTCAGTTGGTAAAGAATCTGCCTGCAATGCAGGAGACCCTGGATCAATTCCTGGGTCAGGAAGATCCACTGGAGAAGGGATAGGCTACCCACTCCAGTATTCTTGGACTTCCCTGGTGGCTCAGCTGGTAAAGAACCCGCCTGCAATGTGGGAGACCTGGGTTCAATCCCTGGTTTGGGCAGATCCCCTGGAGAAGGGAAAGGCTACCCACTCCAGTATTCTTGCCTGGAGAATGCCATGGACTGTATAGTCCATGGGGTCACAAAGAGTCTGACAAAACTGAGCCACTTTACTTTCATTTTCTCCTGCGTTGCCAGATTCTTTACCAGCTGAGCTACCAGGGAAGCCAATGGAAAATTTTAAACACATACAAAGCAGAAAAGTAGTAAAATAAATCATCATATTCTCCTTAGTTATTTACTAATATTTATTAACCGATGACCCTCCTTCCTGAGAAATCTGTATGCAGGTCAAAAAGCAACAGTTAAAACTGGACATGAAACAACAGACTGGTTCCAAATTGGGAAAGAAGTACATCAAGGCTGTATATTGTCATCCTGCTTATTTAACTTATATGCAGAGTACACCATGAGAAACGCTGGGCCGAAAGAAGCGCAAGCTAGAATCAAGATTGCCAGGAGGAATATCAATAACCTCAGATATGCAGGTGACACCACCCTTATGGCAGAAAAGCAAAGAAGAATTAAAGAGCCTCTTGATGAAAGTGAAAGACAACAGTGAAAAAATTGGCTTAAAACTCAACATTCAGAAAACTCAGATTGTGGCATCCGGTCCCATCACTTCATGGTAAATAGTTGGGGAAACAATGGAAACAGTGACAGACTTTATTTTCTTGGGCTCCAAAGCCATGAAATTAAAAGGTGCTTGCTCCTTGGAAGAAAAGCTATGACCAACCTAGACAGCATATTAAAAAGCAGAGACATTACTTTACCAACAAAGATCCATCTGGCCAAAGCTATGGTTTTTCCAGTAGTCATGAATGGATGTGAGAGTTGGACTATAAAGAAAGCTGAGCACCGAAGAACTGATGCTTTTGAACTGTGGTGTTGGAGAAGACTCTTGAGAGTCCCTTGGACTGCAGGGAGAGCCAACCAGTCCATCCTAAAGGAAATCAGTCCTGAATATTCATCGGGAGGACTGATGCTGAAGCTGAAACTCCAATACTTTGGCCACCTGATGCGAAGAACTGACTCATTGGAAAAGACCCCGATGCTGGGATAGATTGAAAGAAGGAGGAGAAGGGGATGACAGAGGATGAGATGGTTGGATGGCATCACCAAATCAATGGACATGAGTTTGAGTAGCCTCTGGGAGTTGGTGACAGACAGGGAGGCCTGGTGTGCTGCAGTCCATGGGGTCACAAAGAGTCAGACACGACTGAGCGACTGAACTGAACTGAACTGACTGAACCCATGACCCACGATTATTTATCTATACCCATTTCCAGTTTTCCCCATCCAATTATCTGGTGCAACTAAGACACTTTTATAAAATTAGAAATTTGAAGGGTGAATATCATATAATGCTACACCCACTGAGTTGCCAAGAAGTCTACTAAAATCTATAAATTTGAGGTTTAAAGTTGGAAATTTTCAGTTGCATATTTTTTCATTCTAAATTAGTTGACCACCTGCTTTTTAAAAAGAAGAGTTTCAAAATATTGCAAAAGTGAAATGATTCATAAAACAAAATCTAGACTAAGTAGAAATAAATTTAAAAAATTAAAATACAAGTTTATTTTAAAAACACATATGTTTTACATTGAGGGGAAGGTGTAACTTCGTCAACCATCTTTTTTTCTCAAATATCCAGGGTACATTTTTATCGCATTGTGCCAACATTCAAATGTCAGTGGTTCATTACTGTAAAAAGAAAATCTTATTCAAATGACTAACAAGGAAGTAAAAATTCTAATCTTTTCCTACAGTCTGGGGGGAACAAACCCTGTTTTATGGCTTCAGGATCATTGCTAGGAAGATTTTTAGGTGTTCTTTTAGGGTTCTTTCTTGAATTCTTGACAGGAATTAAACATTTTTTTTCTGACTGAGAAATGTTACCTAAGAGAAAATCACTTTTCAATTGTTATGACTCCTTAAAGCATGTTTGACCTCTTTTGTTGACAATATCCTTCCCAATACTCCCCAGAGAGTATCAAACATCTCTG
Source organism: Cephalophus harveyi (assembly GCA_006410635.1). Taxonomy (NCBI): domain Eukaryota; kingdom Metazoa; phylum Chordata; class Mammalia; order Artiodactyla; family Bovidae; genus Cephalophus; species Cephalophus harveyi. Next base: position 205,711 of record SJYT01077724.1, read on the forward strand.
TTTTGATTCAGACATACAGTATTATCATTTTCATATTAAAAAGAACATATTTGATGCCCCACAAGAATGGACCTCTCCTGGGGATATACTGACACTTTGTCAGATGTGTTAATCCCAAGGAGGATGTCAAGAGGGACACACTTGCCTCTGAGTCCCTGCTGAGGGTTAGAAAAACATCCTGGCCTGTTCCTTTGTAGCTTATTAGTTTCCTGAGCTAAGTTAGGGATTAGGACGAGAGGTGTGGCTGGAATCCCTTCCTGAAGACTGTGATTCTGAGACTCAGAGGACTCAAGACCCAAGTTTCCCACAGCAGAGCCAGAAAAAGAAATAAATAATAATTAGACCTGTACCTCTGACATTTAGCCCCCCCTGTGGTATTGTATCTTGGGCTTATATATTTTGTTTTCCTAGTTTAGGCTGTAAACTGCTTATAGCTAAGAGCAAATATTTTGTTCCCACTAAATATATACATATTTTCTGAACTCTACAGATAACAAAAATAATCATCATATCCTCAAAGTTGACTGAAGCAGTATGGGCCTTCTTCTTGTGACATAATCTGAAGAGCAAGGTGTTCTTATACCATGATTCAAAACAGACTATGAAGGGATAAATCTGTGGATTTTGTCAGAAGGAGAATTTGTGCTCAAGATTTCATTAACCAAACTATTTTTGCTGACATTTTCTTATTATAGCAGAATTAGGAAGGAAGGGCTTCAAGTTGGTAGGAGTTTACCTGTTCAGGTCAACAAAGAAATAGGCACCTATAATGTGCTAGACCAGATAGCAGATGCTGGTGGGCTTAGAAATGTAGTCTAGTCTTTTATTTCTCATTTTTTCCCTCTATAGCTGGACCTCATCTAATTTAAAAAATAAAATCTCACACTCTGAGGGAAAGTATTTCTGGGGCTCTGAAATTCAACAACTGTGTCCAGACTTCAAACCTACCAGTTGTGCAGTCAGAATCTTAGCTTCTATAAATGAGCCTGGTTCTGTATGCATGTATGGCAGAGTGTAACAAGTGTTGTAGTGATGTATACAAGGTACACGAAGGGGCTGAGACACACATGGTGACTTCTCTTATTTTCAAGCAGCAAGCATGGCTAAACCCCAAATCCACTTCCGAGATGGAAGGAACTCAAGTTCTCTCTACATCTTTTTATTTTATTTATTTATTTTTAATATATCTGATTTATTCGTGTATTTGGCTTCACCGGCTCTTAGTTGCTGCATGCAGGATCTTTAGTTGCAGCATGCAAACTCTCAGTCGTGGCATGCAGGATCTAGCTCCCTGACCAGGGATGGATCCCAGGCCCCCTGCAATGAGAAGGTAGGGTCTTAGCCATGAGACCACCAGGAAGTCCCTCTCTGCACATCTTAAAGAGCTCAAGAAGTCATTCCTTTTGAAAGATATAGTCCACACTCTGAGCGGAACTAAATATTGAATAAAATAAACCAGAGTAGTAGTTAGCATAGAAATTCTGAAAAGATTACTTGGTATTATTATACTTAAGAGCATGACTTATCCTAGGCAGAATTAAGAAATTACTTTGGCTTGCTTTCTTCACCTTCCCATTTCCTTTTCGGGTTTCCTTCACAATTCACACCCCAATTTCTCAGAAGCTTCTTTCTCTATCCTAACACTGTTAAGTGGCTGATTCTAGTGGGAAGTAATGCTTTTCTGAGGTGTTGGCTTATATTAGTTAAACCTCTATTAGCTGAACAGCTGCTCTACATTTTAATAGGAGGGTCTCTAGAACACACATTTGCAGGTTCTGGGAATTAGGAAGTGGACATCTTTGTCTAAGGAGGGGTGTGTCATTATTTGGCGTGACATAGTCATTTTTCTGATGAAACGTAGGTTTACTATGATCATTGTTACCTTTTTCTCTTTACCTATTCAATTACTCCCTCCCCCAAATTTTCCTTTTACCTTTTGTCCAAATTCTACACTCCTTTGTTCATAAATTTATTCCTCAAGGGGTTATCAAGCATCTATTAATCTACCAAAAGCCAAGCCTTACATTCTGTGTAGGAAATACAAAGTTGAACATAGAATGCTAAGTCACATCAGTCGTATCCGACTCTGTACAACCCTATAGATGGCAGGCAGCCCACCAGGCTCCCCCATCCTGGGGTTCTCCAGGCAACAGTACTGGAGTGGGTTGCCAGTGCCAATAATCCCTATCTTTTGAGAATTCATAGACGATGGGGGATTGTGGTAGAGACAGTAAAGTTCATTGTGTTATTTCCTCAAGATTTCCAGTCACTGCATAGGTTAAGAAATACGGGCAGTCGTGAAATGTGTCACTTCTGGATTGTAGTAACTTGTGGGTAATTTGTACTTGTGCCATTGGGTACAAGACGGTGGACTTCCAGCCTGAGTTCCTGAGAGACTGTGTAACCGAGCTTCCTGAAAATGTGTATGGGACATGAAATGTAGGAGAAGCAAGATTTTTTGCTGTGTTGAACTGTTGAGATTTGAGAATTTTTTGGTAATTATCAGATACAGCCTGTTCTACTCTAACTAATACAGAAAAAGGTTTATGGAGAAGGCAATGGCAACCCACTCCAGTACTCTTGCCTGGAAAATCCCATGGATGGAGGAGCCTGGTGGGCTGCAGTCCATGAGGTCGCTAAGAGTCGGACACGACTGAGCAACTTCACTTTCACTTTTCACTTTCCGGCATTGGAGAAGGAAATGGCAACCCACTCCAGTGTTCTTGCCTGGAGAATCCCAGGGACGGGGGAGCCTGGTGGGCTGCACACCTCATGAGAAGAGTTGACTCATTGGAAAAGACTCTGATGCTGGGAGGGATTGGGGGCAGGAGGAGAAGGGGACGACAGAGGATGAGATGGCTGGATGGCATCACTGACCTGATGGACGTGAATCTGAGTGAACTCCGGGAGTTGGTTCTGGACAGGGAGGCCTGGCGTGCTGCGATTCATGGGATTGCAAAGAGTTGGACAGGACTGAGCCACTGAATTGAACTGAACTGGACTGATGGTATAGTGCAACAGTGTAGCTAATAGTTGGAAGTAGAAAACTCTAAGAAGCACAGAGGGAACATTTGAGGTGGTTCTTAAAGGGGAACAGAAAGCCTGAGATGGATAAGGTGTGAAAATAAGCATTTCCTCCACAGAACAAAGTGCACACAGGAAGGCTTGAGAGTCTGAGAAAGAGTCCAGTCTAGAGGGAAGGGTCACAACTTCTGAGGGAGTGAGATGGAGACCAAAGGCTAGGACTGGTGGGTGGAGGGACTTGTATGGCATTCTAAAGAATTTTGCTTTCATTTTGTAAGCTAGAGGTTCTCTAAAAGCTTTTTTAAATTAAGAAAAAAATTCTTATTGCAGTATGGTTGCTTTACTGTGTTGTGTTAGTTGCTTCTATACAGCAAAGTGAATCAGCTATATGTCGTATATCCACTTTTTGTCACCACAGAGTAGAATTCCATGTGCTATATAGTAGGTTCTCGTTAGCTATTTCTTTTATGCATTGTAGTGTATATATGTCGATCCCAATTTCCCCCTTGGTGTCTGTACATTTGTTCTCTACTTTTTAATAATTGGGTTCCTTTAATTCTGCTTAAAATAATACTACAAGTACATTATATAAAATTGGAAAGAGAAAAACAAATGAAAAAATTATAATAATATTTATACTGTCACACTAGGCAAGAACTGTTAATGCTGCTTTTGTTCTTCCTTCCATACATACATGTGTATGTATGTATGTGTATACATGCATGGCACTCACAGAATTAAATATCTGGGTGCCATATTAAGCACTTCACTGAGTCGGGCATTCACTCCCCAGAGCACTTGAGATAAATGCGGGTGCACTTGAGATACATGTGCATGTATGTGTATACATACATACACATGGACACATACACACATACACACATACATATGTGCTTGATTTTTTTCCTTAAAAATTGGGATCATGTTATATAGGCACTATTTTGTTTTTTAACCTTTCCAACTAAAATTCTCAAAAAAACCTCTCAGTTTGGGCTGATTAAGTTTCAGTGACAAAAGGATATAATTTATTTAGCTATTTGGCATATAGGAGAAATCCATGTTATAGAAACTCTCATTTTAAGTAGACATATAAAAGTTAGTTTTACTGAGGAACAATTCATATTGAATGAGATTTACCTATTTTAAGTACACATTTCAGGAGTTTTGACAAATGTATGCAGTTGTGTAGCTACCAGCACAGTCAGGATACAGAACATTTTTACCACCACCCCAAAGTGCCCTTGTGCCCCTCTGTCCCACTATTTGCTATGTCTTTCCATGAAATAGTCAAAGCATTTCCTTTCCAACCTGTAGACACATGGGCCTCTTGCACTCGCATTTATCTCAAGTGCTCTGGGGAGTGAACGCCTGACTTAGTGAAGGGCTTAATATGGCGCCCAGATATTTAATTCTGTGAGTGCCATGTAAATTACATATTTAAAAACTTTTATACATTTTTCACAAGTGATGAACCTACATTTATGTCTCATGATCACCCAAAGTCTACACCTTACCATAGGGTTCATTCTCGGTGTTGTACATTCTTAGGCGCCTACATGCTTTAATGAAACACTGTCAAGACATTTTTGTTAATGCAGAAATAGATAACTACAAAAGCACTATTTCATTTACTTAGACCTTTCTTCCTTTTTTTTTTTTTTTCCTGTTTCCAAATTTACTGATAACTATCTTCTCTTTAAGTGTCTCAAAATGGCATCCAAAACATGTCATTCTTTAGGCCCATTCTCATTCCACAAATTTCTCCTCTCAACCCTTTGCTTACTCTTTATTTTTTTTTTTCTTTTTGAAACTTATTGCATTGAATACTTAAGTTGTTAACATTTCACTTTTAAAAACAAAACCATTCAAAATTATATGTTTACTTTTTTTTATTAATTTCTTATTTCATTTTGTATTATAGTGAAAGAATATGTTTTTCATATTTTCTTGTTTGGAAGGATTATAGAAGATCCCCTGGAGAAGGAAATGGCAATCCACTCCAGCATTCTTGCCTGGAGAATCCCATGGACAGAGAAGCCTAGTAGGTTACAGTCCACGGGGTTGCAAAGAGTCGGACACGACTGAGCGACTTCACCTTCATTGTGGGTTTATTTTTTAAGGCTGTCTCTTATACACATCTCTATTTAAAACTCTACCTATTTTATATTTTTTAAGTTAATTGAAACAAAATACATATAGAAAAGTGTATAAATAGTAAGTAAAAGTTTCAATAATTAACACAAGTAGAACACAGCAAAGTAACCTCTATCTAGGTCAAGAAATGGCTCCTTGAGCCTTTTCTATGTGATTTGTCAAACCCTGGAAGATGTATGGACTTACTGTTCCTAAACCATTGTTCAACATGGAAATGCTCAGGCCTCTCCCAGAAGCTACTAATCTCAATTGGTAGTACATCTGAAATCTGGGAAGTTCTGGGGCAGAATTCAGGAACAGATGCTTTTCTTCCTGAATTTTAACTGTTCTGATTTATCTCCATATTCAGACCTTCACCAAATGATGCACATTTTCTGAAAGCTGTGTTTCTTCAAATAATTTATGCTACTACACCCTTAGATTGAGAGCTTATTACTTCTTGCCTATACTAGAATGCAAACTTCTCACACCATCTCCAAGGTTAACTTCAAAAAGAAAAAAGAAATGTTGAGTCCAGTTAATCCCCTCTTGAGTATTTAATGCCAACCATTGCCTAAAGAATAAAGTTTAAGTTTCTCAACATGGTATCCAAAACATGTCATATTTAGGCCTATTCTGAATTCACAAATTCTTTCTCAGCTCTTTACTTACTCATCATTCCTCAAATACAACTTTTTCAAGTTCCTCAAAGTGGTACTCTATGCCTATCAATATTTGAGCCCATGTTCCTTCTACTCATTTCTCTTTTCACCCTTTATTATAAATCAAATAATACAACTTGTTCTTACTCAACAGCAACTCAACTTATTCATCATTCCACCTGGAATGCCTTTTCCCTCTTCCTTTCTAACTTTGATTCCTTTCATGAAAAACTCCCCACTCAACACCATCTTTCCCATTCCCCAGTGAGAATCAGAATTCCAGTTTCACCTAAGTTTTCACTATCAGATTTGAATGAGTGTTCAACATGACCCTTGCCTCGTCCTGTAACTGAGGCCACTAGTTGTTACTTGCAGTCCAACTTCATTTAAATTTCTAAAACTTACCTTAAGCTTGTTGAGGGTCTGGGCTCCAAGGTCATTCTTATTGTCATCCAAAATTGTTTTGTGACTCAGTATTGGAAATGAGGTTGTGGTTTCCTTCTGGGAACCACAATTTCCACTAATGTAAATTAGGTTCCAATCTTATTTAACTTCTATGCAGAGTACATCATGAGAAACGCTGGGCTGGAGGAAGCACAAGCTGGAATCAAGATTGCCGGGAGAAATATCAATAACCTCAGGTATGCAGATGATACCACCCTTGTGGCAGAAAGTGAAGAAGAACTAAAGAGCCTCTTGATGATAGTGAAAGAGGAGAGTGAAAAAGTTGGCTAGAAGCTGAACATCCGGAAACTAAGATCATGGCATCCAATCCCATCACTTTATGGCAAACAAATGAGGAAATAGTGGAAACAGTGGCTGACTTTATTTTTCTGGGCTCCAAAATCACTGCAGATGGTGATTGCAGCCATGAAATTAAAAGACGCTTACTCCTTGGAAGGAAAGTTATGACCAACCTAGACAGCGTATTCAAAAGCAGAGACATTACTTTGTCCACAAAGGTCTGTTTAGTCAAGGCTATGGTTTTTCCAGCGGCCATGTATGGATGCAAGAGTTGGACTGTGAAGAAAGCTGAGCACTGAAGAACTGATGCTTTTGAACTGTGCTATTGGAGAAGACTCTTGAGAGTCCTTTGGACTACAAGGAGATCCAACCAGTCCATCCCAAAAGAGATCAGTCCTGGGTGGTTCATTGGAAGGACTGATGTTGAAGCTGAAACTCCAATATTTTGGCCACCTGATGAGAAGAGCTGACTCATTGGAAAAGACCCTGATGCTGGGAGGGATTGAGGGCAGGAGGAGAAGGGGACGACAGAGGATGAGATGGTTGGATGGCATCACGGACTCAATGGACATGGTTTTGGGTGGACTCTGGGAGTTGGTGATGGACAGGGAGGCCTGGCTTGCTGTGGTTCATGGGGTCACAAAGAGTCGGACACGACTGAGCAATTGAACTGAACTTGTTACTAATATTCAAAGTCCTAATACTTCTGTCTACCTGTAGGGTCACTCCTTGCTCTTGCCAAACTCACTCCTACCTAAAAGGGTCCTGAAGGCTCATCCCCAAATCCCAGCACACAGGCCAGGTCCCTTCTTCTTCTTCTGAGAGACCTCACTCTGGCTGATGACCGCCTTCCTAGCTCCCTAAGCATTGGCTTTGGGAGAATGGGAACCTTGAGTACATGCCAGGTGATGCTAGTCCTGCAGGTACGCTCTGGATTGTACGATTGATTTAAAGGAATATCTTTCCAGAGCTCATATGGAGCATTATAATGTATTTTATATACCACACATACTTTCTTAATTTGTTTTGTTATTGAAGGATAATTTCTTTACAGAATTTTCTTGTTTTTTATGAAACCTCGACATGAATCAGTCATAAGTATACATATATCCCGTCCCTTTTGAACCTCCCTCCCATCTCCCTCCCCATCCCACTCCTCCAGGTTGATACAGAGCCCCTGTTTGAGTTCCTGGGCCATACAGCAAATTCCCATTGGCTATCTTCTCACATATGGTAATGTAAGTTTCTGTGTTTTCTTTCCATACATCTCACCCTCTCCTCCCCTCTCCCCATGTCCATAAGTCTATTCTCTATGTCTGTTTCTCCGTTGCTGCCCTGTAAATAAATTCTTCAGTACCATTTTTCTATATTCCATATATGTGCAATAGAATATGATATTTGTCTTTCTCTTTCTGACTCACTTCACTCTGTATAATAGGTTCTAGGTTCATCCACCTCATCAGAACTGACTCACATGTGTTCCTTTTAATGGCTGAGTAATATTCCATTGTGTATATGTACAATAGCTTCTTTATCTATTTATCTGTCAATGGACATCTAGGTTGCTTCCATGTTCTAGCTATTGTAAATAATGCTTCAGTGAAAATGGGATACATGTGTCTTTTTCAATTTTGGTTTCCTCAGGGTATATGCCTAGGAGTGGGATTGCTGGGTCATATTGTGGGCTTCCCTGGTGGCTCAGAGGTTAAAGCGTTTCCCTCCAATGCAGGAGACCCGGGTTCGATCCCTGGGTCGGGAAGATCCCCTGGAGAAGGAAATGGCAATCCACTCCAGCATTCTTGCCTGGAGAATCCCATGGACAGAGAAGCCTAGTAGGTTACAGTCCACGGGGTTGCAAAGAGTCGAACACGACTGAGCGACTTCACCTTCATTGTGGGTTTATTTTTTAAGGAATCTCCATACCATCTTCCATAGTGGCTGTGTCAGTTTACATTCCCACCAACAGTGCAAGAGCATTCCTTTTTCTCCACACCCTCTCCAGCATTTATTGTTTGTAGACTTTTTGATGATGGCCATTCTGTCTGGTGTGAGGCGATATCTCATTGTGGTTTTGCTTTGCATTTCTCTAATAATGATCAATGCTGAGCATCTTTTCATGTGTTTTTTTAGCCATCTGTATGTCTTCTTTGGAGAAATGTCTGTTCAGGTCTTTTTTCCACTTTTTGATTGGGTTGTTTATTTTTCTAGAACTGAGCTGTATGAGCTGCTAGTATATTTTGGAAATTATTCCTGTGTCAGTTGTTTCCTTTGCTATCATTTTCTCTCATTCTGAAGGTTATCTTTTCACATTGCTTATAGCTTCCTTTGCTGTGCAAAAGCTTTTAAGCTTAATCAGGTTCCAATTGTTTCAGTTCAGTCGCTCAGTCGTGTCCGACTCTTTGCGACACCATGAATCGCAGCACGCCAGGCCTCCCTGTTCATCATCATCTCCCGGAGTTCACTCAGACTCACGTCCATCGAGTCCGTGATGCCATCCAGCCATCTCATCCTCGGTCGTCCCCTTCTCCTCCTGCCCCCAATCCCTCCCAGCTTCAGAGTCTTTTCCAGTGAGTCAACTCTTACTTAGCATTGCCTTTTTTTGGAATTGGAATGAAAACTGACCTTTTCCAGTCTTTTGTTTTTATTTCCATTACTCTATGAGGTGAGTCATAGAGGATCTTGCTTTGATTTATGTCATCAAGTGTTTTGCCTATATTTTCTTCTAAGAGGTTTGTAGTTTCTGGTCTTACATTTAGGTCTTTAATCCATCTTGAGTTTATCTTTGTGTATGGTGTTAGAAAGTGTTCTAGTTTCATTTTTTTACAGGTGGTTGACCAGTTTTCCCAGCACCACTTGTTAAAGAGATTGTTTTTTCTCCATTGATTACTTTTGCCTCCTTTATCAAATATAAGTTGTCCATAGGTGCATGGATTTATCCCTGGGCTTTCTGTTTTGTTCCATTGATCTATATTTCCATCTTTGTGCCATTACCATACTGTCTTGATGACTGTAGCTTTGTAGTATAATCTGATGTCAGGAAGGTTGATTCCTTCAGCTCCATTATTCTTTCTCAAGATTACTTTGGGTATTCAGGGTCTTTTGTGTTTCCATATGAATTATGAAATTTTTTGTTCTAGTTCTGTGAAAAATGCCATTGATAATTTGATAGGGATTTCACTGAATCTGTAGATTGCATTTGGTAGAATAGTCATTTTCACAATATTGATTCTACTCAGGAACGTGGAATATTTCTCCATCTGTTTCTGTCATCTTTGATTTCTTTAATCAGTGTCTTATAATTTTCTGGGTACAGTTCTTTCATTGCCTTAGGTAAGTTTATTCATAGATATTTAATTCTTTTTGTTGTAATGGTGAATGGGATTGACTCCTTAATATCTCTTTCTGATTTTTCATTGTTAGCATATAGAAATGCAAGTGATTTCTGTGTATTAATTTTGTATCCTGCAACATTGCTAAATTCATTGATTAGCTCTAGTAATTTTCTGATACTATCTTTAGGGTTTTCTGTGTACAGTATCATGTCATCTGCAAACACTGAGTTTTACTTCTTCTTTTTGGATCTGGATTCCTTTTATTTCTTTTTCTTCTCTGATTGCTGTAGCTAGGACTTCCAGAACTATGTTGAACAATAGTGGTGAAAGTGGACACCCTTGTCTTGTTCCTGATCTTAGGGGGAATGATTTCAGTTTTTCACCATTGAGAATATATTTGCCGTAGATTTATCATATATGGCCTTTACTATGTTGAGGTAGGTTCCTTCTATGCCCATTTTCTGAAGAATTTTCATCATAAATCGGTGCTGAATTTTGTCAAAAGATTTGTCTGCATCTGCTGAGCTTATCATATGGTTTTTATCTTTCAATTTGTTAATATGGTGTATCACATTGACTGATTTTCATATATTGAAGAATCCTTGCATCCCTGGAATAAATCCAACATGACCATGGTATATGAGCTTTTTGATGTGTTGCTGAATTCTGTTTACTAAAATTTTGTTGAGTATTTTTGCACCTATGTTCATTATTGATATTGGCCTGTAGTTTTCTTTTTTTGTGTTGTCTTTGTCTGGTTTTGGTATCAGGGAGATGATGGCCTCATAGAATGAATTTGGAAGTGTTCTTCCTCTGCAATTTTTTGAAAGAGTTTTAGAAGGAAAGGCATTAGCTCTTCTATAAATGTTTGATAGAATTCTCCTGTGAAGTCATCTGGTCCTGGGCTTTTGTTTTTTGGGAGATTTTGATCACAGCTTCAATTTCAGTGCTTGTAATTGGGTTGCTCATAATTTTTATTTCTTCCTGGTTCGGTCTGGGAATTTTGAACTTTTTTAAGAATCTGTCCATTTCTTCCAGGTTATCCATTTTATTGCCACATAGCTGTTCATGATAGTCTCTTATGATCCTTTGTATTTCTACATTGTTGTAACCTCTTCTTTTTCATTTCTAATTTTGCTGATTTGATTCTTCTCTCTTTTTCCCTTGATGAGTCTGATCCAAGGTTTGTCAATTTTGTTTATCTTCTCAAAGAACCAGTGTTTAATTTTATTAATCTTTCCTATTGTTTCTTTCATTTCTTTTTCATTTATTTCTGCTTGGACCTTTATGATTTATTTCCTTCTACTAATTTTGGGGTTCTTTTTGTTCTTCTTTTTCCAGTTGTTTTAGGTATAAAGTTAGGTTGTCTATTCGATGTTTTTCTTGTTTCTTGAGGCAGGATTGTATTGCTATAAACTTCCCTCTTAGAATTGCTTTTTCTGCATCCCATAGGTTTTTGAGTTGTCATGTTTTCATTGTCATTTGTTTCTAGAAATTTTTTGATTTCCCTTTTCATTTCTTCAGTAACCTGTTGGTTATTTAGAAACATGTTGTATAATCTCCATTTGTTTGTGTTTCTTGCAGTTTTTTTCTTTTAATTGATATCTAGTCTCATAGCATTCTGGTTGGAGAAGATGCTTGATGTGATTTCAATTTTCTTAAATTTACTGAGGTTTGATTTGTGACCCAAGATGTGGTCTATCCTGGAGAATATTCCATGTGCACTCGAGAAGAAGGTGTATTCTTCTGCATTTGGATGGAATGTCCTGAAGGTATCAATGAAATCCATCTCATCTAATGTATCATTTAAGATTTGTGCTTCCTTATTAATTTTGTTTTGATGATCTGTCCATTGGTGTGAGTGGGGTGTTAAAGTCTTCTACTATTATTCTGTTACTGTCATTTCTCTTTTTATGTCTGTCAGTGTTTTTCTTATATATTGAGGTGCGCCTATGTTGTGCATCAGTTCAGTTCAGTTCAGTTGCTCAGTCGTGTCTGACTCTTTGTGACCCCATGGACTGCAGCATGCCAGGCCTCCCCATCCATCACCAACTCCTGCAGTTTACCCAAACTCATGTCCACTGAGTCAGTGATGCCATCAAACCATCTCATCCTCTGTCGTCCCCATCTCCTCCCTCCCTCAATCTTTCAATGCTGTGCATAGATATTTACAATTATTATGTCTTCCTCTTGGATTGATCTCCTGATCATTGTGTAGTATCCTTCCTTATCTCTTGTAATCTCCTTTATTTTAAGGTCTATTTTGTCTGATATGAGGATTGCTACTCCAGCTTTCTTTTGCTTCTCATTAGCCTGGAATATATTTTTCCATCCTCTCACTTTCAGTCTATATGTGACTTTACATTTCAAGTGGGTTTCTTGTAGACAACATATAGATGGGTCTTGTTTTTGTATCCATCCAGCCATTCTGTGTCTTTTGGTTGGAGCATTTAATCCATTTACATTTAAAGTAATTATTGATATATATGTTCCTGTTGCCATTTTCTTAATTGTTTGGGGTTGATTTTGTGGATCTTATTTCTTATATTATATTTCTTGACACTATGTAAGTCTCTTTAACGTTTGTTGTAAAGCTGGTTTGGTGGTACTGAGTTCTCTTAACTTTTGCTTATCTGAAAAGCTTTTTATTTCTCCACCAATTTAGAATGAGATCCTTACCAGGTACAGTAATCGTGGTTGTAGATTTTTCCCTTTTAGTACTTTAAATATAGCCTGCCATTCCATCCTGGCCTGCAGTTTCTGCTGAAAGATCAACTGTTACGCATATGGGGTTTCCCTTATATGTTACTTGTTGCTTCTCCCTTGCTGCTTTTAATATTCTTTCTTTGTGTTTAGTCTTTGTTAGTTTGATTAGTATGTGTTTTGGCATGTTTCTCCTTGGGTTTATCCTGTATGGGACTCTTTATGCCTCTTGGAGTTGATTGACTATTTCTTTTTCCATGTTGGGGAGATTTTCAACTATAATCTCTTCAAAAATTTTCTCATATCCTTTCTTTTTCTCTTCTTCCTCTGGGACCCCTATAATGAAAATGTTGTTGCATTTGACATTGTCCCAGAGGCTTCTGAGACTATCCTCAGTTCTTTTCATTCTTTTACTTTATTCTGCTCTTTAGAAGTTATTTCTACCATTTTATCTTCCAGCTCACTGATGAGTTCTTCTGCTTCAGACATTCTTTTGTTGATTCTTTCAAGAGTAGTTTAAATTTCAGTAATTGTGTTGCTTGTCTCTGTATGTTTATTCTTTAATTCTTCTAGGTCTTTGTTAATTGATTCTTGCATTTTCTCCATTTTGCTTTCAAGGTTTTTGATCATGTTTACTATTATTATTCTGAATCATTTTTCAGGTAGTTTACCTATTTCCTCTTCATTTATTTGGGCTTGTATGTTTCTAGTTTGTTCCTTCATTTGTGTAGTATTTTTCTGCCTTTTCATTATTATTATTTTTTTTTAACTTCTTGTGTTTGAGGTCTCCATTTCCCAGTCTTCAAGGTTGAATTCTTTCTTCCTTTTGGTTTCTGCCCTCCCTACTGCGGGCACAAATCCCTCAGAAGAAATGGAGTAGCCCTCATGGTCAACAAAAGAGTCCGAAATGCAGTACTTGGATGCAATCTCAAAAATGACAGAATGATCTCTGTTCGTCTCCAAGGCAAACCATTCAATATCACAGTTATCCAAGTCTATGCCCCAACCAGTAATGCTGAAGAAGCTGAAGTTGAACGGTTTTATGAAGACCTACAAGATCTTTTAGAACTAACACCCCAAAAAGATGTCCTTTTCATTATAGGGGACTGGAATGCTAAAGTAGGAAGTCAAGAAACACCTGGAGTCACAGGCAAATTTGGCCTTGGAATGTGGAATGAAGCAGGGCAAAGACTAATAGAGTTTTGCCAAGAAAATGCACTGGTCATAGCAAACACCCTCTTCCAACAACACAAGAGAAGACTCTACACGTGGACATCACCAGATGGTCAACACCGAAATCAGATTGATTATATTCTATGCAGCCAAAGATGGAGAAGCTCTATACAGTCAACAAAAACAAG
>SJYT01077724.1:221810-276736 GCA_006410635.1 Cephalophus harveyi
GAGTCCCTTGGACTGCAAGGGGATCCAACCAGTCCATTCTGAAGGAGATCAGCCCTGGGATTTCTTTGGAAGGAATGATGCTAAAGCTGAAACTCCAGTACTTTGGCCACCACATGTGAAGAGTTGACTCATTGGAAAAGACTCTGATGCTGGAAGGGACTGGGGGCAGGAGGAGAAGGGGATGACAGAGGATGAGATGGCTGGATGGCATCACTGACTCGATGGACATGAGTCTGAGTGTACTCCGGGAGTTGGTGATGGACAGGGAGGCCTGGCGTGCTGCGATTCATGGGGTCACAAAGAGTCGGACACAACTGAGCGACTGAACTGAACTGAACTGAACTGGGTCTTGTATTCCAGTGGTTTCTTTTGTGTGAGTTCTCACTATTTGATACCACATAGGATTAGTTCTCTGGTAGTCTAGGTTCTTGGAGTCAGTACTCCCACTCCAAAGGCTCAGGCCTGATCTCTCATCAGAAGATCCCACAAGTGGCTTGTTACAGCAATAAGTAAGATTAAAGCAAATATCCAAAATTTAGAAGATAAACCCCAGACAAATGGAAATTATAAAACCAGTCAAATAATAATTAAAATAATGGAATATACACATATACATATACACCCATGAGCAAAGTCAAAACAGTCCAACAAAACTAAAAGTACAATAGATTGACCCAGCAAACAAAGGAAATAAAAAATTATATTTACCAGTTAAGAACAAAACTAACTAAAGCACAAACTGGAAAAGAAAACTAAAGTGAGGTGCCAAGTGGGGAATAAAGCAATGAAAACAAAACTAACAAATATGTTGAGAGGAAAGGAAGAAAGAAAAGAAATAAAGAATAGATATGCAAAGTTAAATAGAGGTAGATGAAGATTTACATATATTAAAAATTAACTGCAAGTGGAAAAAGCAGCAGAAAGCAAAGAATAAATGTACAAAAAATATAATAGGTTAAAAAAATTATAAGTTAAAATTATAAAAAAGGAAAAAGAAAAGAATGAAGAAGATAGACAAAATGTGGGGGGAAAAAAGGAAAACTACAGAGAACTATAAAGGCCCAACATAGAGGCAGAAGTTTATAACAACAATTAAAAAGTGTGACTGAATATACACATATACATATACACCCATAAGCAAAATCAAAACAGTCCAACAAAAATAAAGTACACTAGACTGACCCAGTGAACAAAGTGAACCAAAAATTATGTCTACCGGAACAAAACTAACTAATGCACCAACTGGAAAACAAAAGTAAAGCAAGGTGACAGTTGGGAAATAAAGCAATGAAAATAAAACTAAGAAATATGTTGATAGGAAAGGAAAGAAAGAAAAGAAAAAAGAATAGATATGCAAAGTTAAAGAGAGGTAGATAAAGAAGATTCACATACATTAAAGATTAACTGCAAATAGGAAAAGCAAACAAAGGAATAAGTGTAGAAAAAACAATAATTGGTCTAAAAAATTAAAATTACAAAAGGGAAAAGAAAAAAAAGCAAACAAAAAAAACTCCCCTGAACTGCAAAAGTCCAACATAGAGGCAGAGGTTTATAACAACAATAAAAAATGTTAGTGAGAAAAAAAGAAAAAAAATAGCTCAAAAGTTTAATTAAATTTCATAGTGCCAATAAAATCGACAACTACAACAAAGAGGGGAAAAAGGAAAAAAAAATTCAAAAGAATCTACAGAACAAGTCAAAATTTAAGGTTAATAAATGTTTTTCTTGAGTCACTACTGTCCGAGTCCTTTCCCTTGCTGGGAGTCACAGTTCACCTCACCTCTCTAGGATGCCCTCTAACACTGTGCAGATCTCTGGGCCTGCTGTGAGGGTCAGCTCAGATTCTAATCTGGTCCTTCTCCTCTGTATTCGTGCCTCCAATGTCCACAGCTATCAGAACTAGTTTTTGTGTGTGTGTGTGTGTGTGTGTGTGCGCGCGCGCGCGGGGGGGAGCCTTCAGTGACCTTTTATATATTCCATAGACACAAAGTCTGCCTAGTTGATCTTGTGGATTTAGTCTGCAGTTTGTACAGCTGGTGGTTTTGGGTCTTCTTCCTTAGTCACACTGCCCCTGTGTTTCAATTGTGGTTTTATTTCCACTTCTGCATGTGGGTCGTTCACTGGGGTTTGCTCCTGAGGCTGCCTTGGAGAACTTGGGTTTGCCCCTGTGAGGGCCAGGTGTGGAGGTGGTGCAGCTGCTCGGGTCACAGGGGTTCTGGCAGCACCAGGTACTCAGGGGGGTTGGCGGCTAGGGCAGCAGAAAATACAGTGCTCTAGGAGGGTATGGCAACCAGTACTGGCCAATATGCTCCAGTATCCTTGCCTGGAGAACTGCCCCTTCCTGATGGAGAAGCCTGGCAGGCCACAGTCTACAGGGTCGCAAAGAGTCAGATGCTACCGAAATGACCCTGCGTGCATAGGCGCAAGACTCTTTTGCCTGTGGCAGCTCTGCCCCAGAGAGAGTTGAGTGTGAAGGTGGCGCAGCTGCTTGGCTTGCAGGGACCCTGGCAGCGCCAAGTGTGCAAGGACACGGACTGCCTCTGCCTCAGGAGCTATGTTTCTACCAGAGTCTTTTTCTGAGCCTCTTGTAGCTGGCCATCAGAAGGCCTCTTTGGCCAGTCTTTCTCTGTAGCTCTGCCCATTCAAGCACTTAGAGAGCTCCCTTGCCTGGGGTCCATCTCTGTTGTTCAGCACATCAGGCACATAAGGGCCTCCTGCCCCAGCTGGGGTTCTACTCTGTAGATCCGTGTGTCAGGCACTTAAAGGGGCACCCTGGGTGAGGTCCTTCTCTGTAGTTCCATGCCTCAGGCATTTGATGGGCCAGCTTCTCTATTGTTCAGCTGTCGATACTGGCGTGTGGATGGAGGGAGAGGCTATGCTCCACCCTCTAAGGGTGACTCAGCAGTATTGGCTTGCTTCCGTGGCTGCCCCGCTTTCCTCCACAAGTATTTCTCACCACAATCTCCTCCCTCACATCCCCTCAATCAGTCTCTCCATACTCAACAGCAGCCCTCGCCTGGGGATTGCTCCACAATACCTAAACTCCAGCTCCTAGTCACTGCACCATTTGGGGGTATGTATGGCTGCGGCAAGGACTGTCTGATTCTCATTCCATTTTGGCTGCCACAGATCGACTGTTTAGATCTGTGGCACAGATCTGTCTACTCACAGATCTGAGTAGACAATTGCCCTAATGTGGGGACCAGACCCTGCTTCAGTTCCCCGACCCACTGAGGGTCCAGTCCTACTAACATTCCTGTTTTCCCCCCAGTTCCTTCATCCTACTGAGTTTTGTGTGGGTCCATATATTCCTTTTTGCTGGCCAGGTATTCCTGTCCACTCTCAGCTGGTGTTCTGCATGTACTTCTGTGTCTGAAGGTGTATTCCTGATGTATTCATGGAGAGGGATGTACTCCACGTCCACCTACTCTTCCGCCAACTTGTTCTTCAACACCACACATACTTTTGTATTTTAGGGAAATGCAATTAGCATGATGCTAGATAAAAAATGTTTTGAAAGCTTTACCTTGCTCAATAGATTCAAAGTCAAGAGCTATCTAACTATGCTTTTGAATGTCTCGATGCATAATGTCACAGTATTTAAAGTATGGCACTTTATTTTACCCATCTCTTGTTAAGAGGGAAAGTTGAGTGCCTCAAGAATTTGTAAGAATAAAGTATCTAATGTTCAGTTCAGTCAGTTTAGTTGCTCAGTTGTGTCCAGCTCTTTGTAACCCCATGGAATGCAGCACACCAGGCTTCCCTGTCCATCACCAATTCCCAAAGCTTGCTCAAATTCACGTCCATTTAGTCGGTGATGCCATCCAACTATCTCATCCTCAGTCATCCCCTTATCTTCCTAACCTAATGTTCAGTGACTTTGAAATAAGTTTGTTTCCCTTAAAACATTCTTAGCCGTAGACACACTGTCAGCTATATATATATATATATATATATATATATATATTTAAAAATATATATTTTAATGTATATTAAAGTTTTAAAAATACATTAAGATTTGTATTCTTCCTTAAGTAGAATCCTTGAAAGGGGACTTGATGGGTTATAGTTTTGTTTTGAAAAATCTGGCCATGTTAAATAGAATAGAAGAAAAAATCAAAAATGAAAATTTAAGGTAAAAATTATGTGATTATTATCTAGCTACAACAACTGGAAAGAGAGAAAATACATGCATTTCTCTTTCATTTTTTAATGTAGTAGAGGCAAAGTTCTTCACAATAAAATGAACCTAAAATCATGCTAGATGGTAACCAACTCCCCCTCCCCACTCTGGCTCATCCCTAGTCATTGCATGGATGAAGCACACCCTCTTCTCAAACCTCACATTAGAGGAGAGAGAAACATTTTAAGTGTAGCAAGCGAAAAGTAAACTTCTCTTCCTCTCTTATTTTCTTTTCTCTCCTATTGCCTCATTGTCTCAGGACCCAGGTGCTGTAACCAGCCTGGTGTTGTTTTCACCAGAACACAACAATCTGTCATCACAATGATCTGAGGAGTGTCCCTTCCCTAAAACAGCTTTCCCAGTGCCTGCCACGCACAACAGTCCTACCACTGGAGGTTAATTGAGAGGGGCATATGTAAAACTCTCTATTTCCAAGAATAAGCTAAAATAATTGTATTAAAAAATTTTTTTTTATCTCTAGTACCTTGAGGTCCTAAAATGTAAGACAGAGGGACTTTAAGTTGTCTAAGCAATAGAGCTGAAACACAAAGGAAAAGGAGACCCAGATGATACAAATGAACCTGTGTACAAAACAGAAGCAGACATTCAGACATAGAAAAAAAATTCATGGTTACCAAAGGGGAAAGCAGGGAGAGGGATAAAGGAAGAGTTTGGGATTAGCAGATACAGACTACTATATATTGAAAACCACAACAACATTGTCCTGCTGTATAGCACAGGAAACTATATTCAATATCTTGTAATAGACTATAACAGAAAAAAACCTGAAAAGTGATTCAGATACACACACACACACATATCATTCTGCTGTACATCAGAAACTAATACAACATTGGAAATTAACCATACTTCAATTAAAAACCAAAGGCCTAGATACTGTTCCACTGAGAAGGGCTTCAGAGAGAACATGCAGACAGCAAGGGTCTCAGAAGGACAAAAGCACCTCTTTCCTTCTTTCTTTCCTTTCTTGCTCCTTTCAGCCTGGTCTGAGTAGTGGTCCTTTGTGCTTAGTTGCTCAGTTATGTCTGACTCTTCGCAACTGCATGAACTGTAGCCCGACAGGCTCCTCTGTCCATGGAATTTTCCAGGTGAGAATATTGAAGTGGGTAACCAGTCCCTTCTCCAGGGGATCTTCCCAACCAAGGTCAAACTCGGGTCTCCTGCATTGCAGGCAGTTTCTTTACCCACTGTGTGATCACTGAATCACTCCAGCACATTCAGGCTTTTCTCAGTCAGTGATTTTCTATCTCTGTAATTCTTTTGTCTTATTATCCATCTTTAATGAAAAAGTTCAGAGGATACAAAGAAACTCAATCCTATTATTTTTGTTTTATAGCTTGATATTTTAAATTATACTGATAGAAAAGAAGTCGGAGTCCATAATTACTTGGAAAAAAGCATGGGAGGGGAGAGGAAGATTTACCAAGCTTGTGTCAAAATATAATGTGCTTTGAAATTTCTAAAGATGGAAAATTACAGTGCACCTCACATAGCTTCATATCATAATAGCTGATTCTTTTCAAAATATGCTTTCTAAAGACTTCATTTTAAGCGCTTTTTCTTTAATGTCCTTTCAGAGCTCATACTGAACATTATTGTATATTTTACAGAACCTAGTATACTTCTCTGTCTCAGGAAAACATAACTGAATATAATGGAAATTGAACACTAAGTGAAAATTGTGGGAAAGTCTCATTTTTGTCCTGAAATGTGGAAGCTGTATGGTATATTTGATAGGTGAGATGCATTTATTGGCATGGTTAGTGCCCTGTATTTCCGATTCTAGTATTTTACATTTATAATCATCACAATGACCAGTAAGGCAGGCACCATTACTGTCCCACTTTACACGAAAGAAGACAGAAGGGTTGAATTGTTTCAGAACCACAGAACTAGGGTTTGAACTTTCAAGCGGTACAGAATCATGGTCAGAAGCAGTATTTTATGTCATGTCTTCGGGACAACCTTGTGACTATGGAGAAAGGACTATTTGAGGATGAGTCTTATTTCATAAAGAGCTTCCTCTGAAGTAAACAGAAATGTGTTTTTCTATTTAACTCTATAGGGAAGGGCAAAAAACAAAAATAATGGGCTGGAGTCTATCATTATAGTCTTCGATATACATGCTGATTTGTCACACTTCCCTGATGTTTCCTTAGTTCTTACATAAATATATATTTAAATATACATATATAGCGAGATCCAAGCTTGGCTCTTTCAGCCCAGCCCTGTGCTCTCTTTTGTGTCTGAACCTGGTGGAGGGGCTGGAGAACTTCCTGAGAAAGGCCTCCCCACAGGTGGACAAGATACTTAGTTAAAAAAAAAAATCTTGGCTTTCAGCAGAGAGGGACAATTCCAAATTCAGCAGCCTATCTGGCTTCACCCATTTATCTCCTGACTCAGGAGCTCATGCAGCCAAGTCCACATTCAACAAGGGAGGCGGGGCTGTTTCGGTAGGAAGTTTGTGAGACCAGAGCGTGAGGAATGCTTCTGTGTTTCTTCTTGATTTCTGGGAATCAGGTTCTCTCTCCGCTGGTTGCAGAAACCCATGTGACAGGATGATGAGCCTGGCACGTGCTGCTGTGGGCACCTCCAGACGATCACATTGGTGGTGCTGCCCTGGGATGACGGCAGGCTGCCCAATCAGAGCTTCAGCAAGGACGACCTCTTGCTTCACATTATGTTTCACTTTACTAAAATAGACAGGCTCTTGGCTCCAGGACACTGGATTACTATGGTGGTTAGAAGTGGTGGCTTCGGAATGAAAAGATGTACATTGGAATCCTGGATTTGCTACTTTCCACATATGTGACTTCTGATAAGTCATTTAACCTCCACTTAATAAATCACCCCAAGCCTTAGTATTCTTATCTACAAAATGGGAATAGTGACAGTTTCTACTTCACACAATGGTTGACTTACATCAGGTACTGGCCAAGAGGCAGAATTGAGGATGGTATGTGGATAATGGCGTAACTATTTAAAATGAAAATATTTAAACATTTAAAAGCCATTCTTATATATATAGCTTGTAGGCCGTATATGCAATGGACCAGATTTGGCTGCTGGACTGTACTTTGTTGACCACTTTATTCAATGAATGAATTACCTTAATGCCTGACAGATCTGAGGACTAGTTCATATGACTCCCATTATTACTTAAGGTTATTTTACCCAAGTAGAGAGAATCTTAAAGGCTAATTCAAGGGCTGGTTAAATTATGGATGTTTTAATGACAGAGAATTTTTATTTTCTTAGCAATAGAACCCTATTGCCTCAAGGGAGTAGGAATAGAAATCCCTATTCCCTAGGCTGGGATTTTTTTTTTTTTTTTTTTTGAATGATGGTTTTGATACAAGTTCTGAGATAGAAACTCACAAGACGCAGTCTTAAGAAACAATAGATAACATAACTTTTAAGGTGGAAGAGAACAGCTAACTTCTGATTTCCTTTCCTTTCCTTTTTTTTTTTTTTTTGTAACTAGTTGGGGTTCCCAAACCAAGAGTGAAAGCCAAGTTGTTTAGTACAACAAGAAATGATTTTGTGTGTATGTGTCTTGGCAGATGGAAGTAGAATTGAGGAGATGGAGAGAAACTTGGATTGGAAAGGGGCCTTGAAGAGAGAATACATGTAGATTAAATAAAATTTAAAAAATTTTACACTGAAAAAATTTCCCTGTTTTCCCCCAAAGTTACACTATTTGCTCATGTTTTGTTAAGCTGGATCTCTTTTAGGGTGAGAAACAGAGAATGTAAGAAGGGTCTCATTATGGACACAGGGCAAAGCTACAGTCAAGGGTGGAGGTTGGTCACCTGTCTGATTTTCATGCAGTTTAGTTCATTTATGAGAATACAGTTTAGGAGTCAGATAGAACTGGTTCTAATTAAAATTGCAAATTGTTTTTTTTTTTCAGTTGGCAATACAAGTTGGGAAAGTTTCTTGACTTTTCTCAGTGTTAATAGCTTTATTTGAAAACTTACTAGTTTGCTTTAGGAATAAATGAAATGATGTCTATAAAGTATTTAGAACAGAATCTTCTAAGGGTGTCCTTGGAGGGCTAATTATTATTGTACATCTTGGTGTACACTGGGAGACACTGCTGGTGGGGGTTGCAGGTACTCAGGCCAAGCACCTCCACTGCGGCAAAGGCTATGGACTCTGTTGGAGGAAGTCAAGGCAAGAAGAGTACAATGGCATGAAAGTCTCAGTGATGAATGCTTCTGCAACTCTTCTGTTAAAGTCACCCCCAAAGCACATGAGGACCTGTAGTCCTGGGCACTTGTGGAGCAGTTCCAAACAATCTTATAGGTGGGATATTAGATAAGAAGAGGCTCCATGTCTAGACTTGGCTGATCACCCAGAAGTACTAGTGATGACCAATAGCACTTGTTTATTGAATCTTGAGGATTAGGCAGTTCTCTGGGATTGGGGCAGCCTATATATTGAAGGGAATTTAGCTGCATCCCTGGCTTCTACTGGAGAGATGCTAGTAGCACCTCCTCCAAGTGGGAAAACTGAATATCTTATTAGCTAGATAGCCTAATGTCCCCTGGGTAACAAAATCATCCCTGGTTAGGAACATCAATCTATGTAGGCAGTTTTAATCTCCTCTAAGGATTTTCGGAAATAACTATACTGGGTGGACTTTATGGAAAACTAAAGGCCCTTCACGTATTGCTGAAGCCTGGCTTGGAGAATTTTGAGCAGTACTTTACTAGGGTGCGAGATGAGTGCATGAAATTAAAAGACGCTTACTCCGTGGAAGGAAAGTTATGACCAGCCTAGATAGCATATTCAAAAGCAGAGACATTACTTTGCCAACAAAGTCCGTCTAGTCAAAGCTATGGTTTTTCCAGTGGTCATGTATGGATGCAAGAGGTGGACTGTGAAGAAAGCTGAGCACTGAAGAATTGATGCTTTTGAACTGTGTTATTGGAGAAGAGACTCTTCACAGTCCCTTGGACTACAAGGAGATCCAACCAGTCCATTCTAAAGGAGATCAGCCGTGGGTCTTCTTCGGAAGGAATGATGCTAAAGCTGAAACTCCAATACTTTGGCCACCTCAAGCAAAGAGTTGACTCATTGGAAAAGACTCTGATGCTGGAAGGGATTGGAGGCAGGAGGAAAAGGGGACGACAGAGGATGAGATGGCTGGATGGCATCACCGACTCAATGGACGTGAGTTTGAGTGAACTCCGGGAGATGGTGATGGACAGGGGTGCCTAGCATGCTGTGATTCATGGTGTCGTAAAGATTCGGACACGACTGAGCGACTGAACTGAACTGAACTGAACTGAAAGGTCCTTCGGGAGCAGGTAGGGGACAAGCTGGTGAAACACAAGTTACACTTACAGGATACAAAAGCTGGAGGACATGAGTAAGATGTTTAGGGCTTTTGCAGCATGTGTGATTTCTTTTCTCAGTCTTAGCACAGAATTGAATATTGTGAAGAATTTATAAACAGCTAAGTGTTAGCTTATGAATGCCCAAAGTCTAGAGGCCTTCTAGTACTACCTTTGGCCCTTAAGGCATTTATAATTGCTGCCTCTTTTCTTAAAAGCCTCCTCCCTGAGGACCAGTCCCACCCCCCAACCCAGCCTCCTTGTTTTGCTCTACCATAATACCTCTCTGATGGTTCATTTTATGTGTCAATTTGACTGGGTCATGAGGTGCCCAGATATTTGGCCAAATACTATTCTGCATGTGTCTGGGAGGGTGTTTTTAGATGAGATTAACATTTGAGTTTGTGAGTAAAGCAGATTGTTTTCCCTAATGTGGGTGGACCTCATCCAATCAGTTGAAGGTCTGAACCCACAAAATGGCTCTGTTTCAAGGAAGAGGCCACTCCTCTTGCCTGATTTGTGGAGATGAGACACTAGTCCTTTCCTACTTCTAGACTCGAACTGAAATATCCATTCTTTTTGTGTCTAGAGCCTGTTAGCTTCTTAACTGGAATGTAGATTGCCTCTCCAGGTTCTCAGGCAACCCAGACATGGACTGGAACTACATTATTGGTTCTTGGGTCTCCAACCACCAACTTCAGATTTGGGGACTTGTCTACCTCTAAAATCATATGAGTTAGTTCCTTATAGTAAATCTCTCAATATACATTAAGATGTGTGTTTGTATGTTATGTATGACTGCAAAAAAAATTATCTCCTGCATGATATAATATTGATTATTTTCAATTAATATCTTTATTTGAATTTTATCAACTTCAGCTGGTATATCTGACCTGGGAGCATTGTCCAGCAAGAAATTCCCAGCATAAAACTCAAAAGCTACTTTTGACACTTCAGTCAGTTACAGCTCCTTCTCCATACACTGCACAAATCTTTTTTGTGTGTTTCAGCTATGGTTTTATCTTTGTTGAAATAATAAAGTGTAATATGCCAAAAATATTGCTTTTTTCTTCCATCTTCAATTTTAAAATGGTTACACAAAAATGAACCAATTTTGATAAGTTATTTAATGCATGCTGATATGACAACTATCCTAATACAATCTAACAAAATTATTTTGGATGAAGTTAAAGACAACTAGATGCTACTACTGTCAGGGAAGAATCAAATGAAATTTTTGGCCCACTCAATATAATGTTCTTTTTCTGTAGAATCCTATTATACAACCCCTGCTCTTTCCTTGACCAACTTCTCTGCATCTTTATCTCTTAATATCCTTCCCTGAATCTTTAGATGGACTGCATGTGCAGATGCTAAGTCACTTCAGTCATGTTCTACTCTTGATCAACCTGTGGACTGTACCCTGCCAGGCTCTTCTGTCCATGGGATTCTCCAGGCAAGAATGCTGCAGTGGGTTGCCATGACTCCTCCAGGGAATCTTCCTGATCCAGGGATTGAAACTATGTCTCCTGAATCTCCTGCATTGGCAGGCTGGTTCTTTACCACTAGGGACACCTGGGAAGCCCTTAGAGGGACTAGATACCACTTATTTGGACTCTAGCCAGCTTAGTGGTCTATTGCCTCCACTACAGTGAAGTTTCCTCAAGGAAGAAACAGTATCTTGCTCCCTCTTGTCATCCTATGACCTAGCATGCTGTCTGGCATAGAGCTGGCATTCCTAAGATAATTGTTGAATAAATGTTTAATTTCTTGTTAGGAAATAAGCATGGCTTGAACAATCATATTTATATTTTGTTTAAAAATCTCTGTATAATTCAGCTACCACTTAGGAACAAGTACCATTTTATTAATCAAGCACCGTAGAAGTCATTGCAATTTCATGAAACTTAAAAAAAAAAAAGATTTAGAACCTGGTGAGTGGGAAAGGATATAGTAATGAAGCTAAAACCTACTGTAAAATGTGAAAGTTGAAGAGGCTTCACTTCTCTTGGGTAGAACAGTGTTCTCTTCTGTATTTTTAAAATATTGTACTTGGAAACTATTTCCCCCATTTTATGCCCATTATTTATTGTCCTGCTTGGTGGATTTTTTTCTTTAGAGGTCTATTTGTGCCTGGTTTGCCCTGAGGGAAAGGATGATACAGAACTCTCATCTGTCTCTGTTACTGTGTATTATTACTGGGGAAACATCAAGACAAATGCCATGTAAATAAATAAAATGCTCCAGAAGCTTTAGCTCTCACTGTTAGGCAGTAGGGAGAAAGAGCAAATGTTAAAGTTTTAAGAGATAGACTTAATAAAGAGCTGACATTTTCCATAGCATGGGAGAAAGAGCATATTCTCCTCAAGCATGTGTAATTTGTCATCAAAGATTAATAAAATACTATTGAGTCTGGCTCTGCCCTCTGTTTGTAACAATGGTTATTTGGTTTTATCACAGCCTGGCAGTCTTAATTCTATTGAACTGAGTGTACATAGATAGCTATCAAGTAACAAAATCAATCTATTGAAAGGATTATTATCCTTTATTAGGAGAGGCCAAGCAAAGCTGATTCATTTTCCATTACTCTGGGGACTCATTTTTGCTTAATCTCTTTCTGATTTCCCCAATCATGTGGAGTATCAGTAAAATCTAGTCAGATTTACCTTCCTGTAAACACCACATGAGGAAACCTTACTCTCAAACAGGCTGAATCTCCTCCCAGGTACTCTCCTTGGGGGAGGGTATGGGGAGCTTCGGTCTATTTATGTCTTCTGTGCCTCTGAGGGCTGACATGTGAGCTGTCAGCACAAAGAACATAGTGCAATTATTTGGAGAAAATTACAGAGTGCACTCCGCCCACCCCCAGAAGGGTTGAGAATTGAGTGTTCTGGTGAAATGAGCATCCTTGGCAATACAGACCACCACACTGTCTTTACTGCTATCCATAGACTGTCATAATACTTGCTATCTATAGAATACAAATTTTCATACAATTAATATCTGAGAGCTCTGAGGACACGGTTCCCATCACATTCTGTGTGGTATTCACTCACCAAAGATGGCCTCTAATGAACTATGCTTCCCAATATTTATGACCTCATCCCGTCCCCTTCATATTGAGGCTGGGCTGATAGACTTGCTTTTTCAATAGAATGCAGTGGAAGTGAAGAAGTGTTTGCACTTCTGAAAGCCTGAGTGATCGTGTAACAGGTCATATTTCTCTGAAGGAGATATATATATATATATATCTCTCTGAAGATACTATATAGAAAGCATATATGAAGAGGAGACACACTGAGTCTGTGTGCAAATAGAAAAATAGAGATAGGGATAAAAATGATAGAGAGAGAGAGAGGGAAAGAAAAACATCCAGCTGCCCCAGCATCCCAGCTAAGCCCAGCTGTCTCGCCAGGCACATTAGTGAAGCCATTCTGGACATTCCATCTTTGACATGGAATATGGAGCCACCGTCTGACTAAAGTCGCCTAAGGAACTACAAGCAAGACCAGAAGAAGAACCATACACCTGAGTCCCAGTCAACCCACAGGATCAAGAGAACAGTAGTGACTGTTGTTTTAGGGCACTAGATTTTGAGATGATTTATTACGCAGTCATAGATAACCACAGCAGGAACCCTAAAACTCTAAAATAATTTAGTTCAGTCATCTTTATACTACAAGCAAGGAAACTGAGGACCAGACAAGTTATCTCATTTGAGCAACGTTACCAACTAATTTAGAAAAACTGTTGGGATTAGAGCTCATGTCTCTGTATTCCAATTAAGATGTATATTCATCTTACTATGCTAAGTTACTTTCAATACATAAACACTTAAAACATCTCTGTGACCCCAAAGTTTCACTTTTGAGAGCGTATCAATAGGAAATTTTTTAAAAATTGTGTCTAAAGATATTTATCACGTATTACTTATAATAACAGTTATTTTGTTACAGGAAACAAACTGTAAGTCAAAATATAGAGGCAGAATTAAGAAATTTGTTGTCTTTACACTTAAACAAATAGCATGTAGCAATCAAAAATGTTTTCGAATAGAATGAAAAACATAATGTTAAGTGAAAAAAGGGGAGCACACTGAAGTCAGGACACAAAATACTTTATGTAAGATCCCTAAAGTTAGCTCTTTTTTAAAATAAAAGAATAGCTAGAAAAAGCAGATTGAAAAAAATTAACTATAAATATCAAGAAATAGTAAGACTAACCTGAAAAAGGGAATGGCAACCCATTCCAGTATGCTTGCTTGGAGAATTTTAAGGACAGAGGAACCTGGTGGGCTACAGTCCATGGTGTCACGAAGATTTGGACACAACTGAGTGAATAACACACACACACACACGCACACACAGTAAGACTAAAGTATACATTTTCAGCCATGTTTCTTGTATTATTTCCATATTTTCATAATGGAGCCACATACTGGAAAAAAACTCTACTGATTTTAATTTAATGTCTTTTATTTAAAAGGCACTTTGGGGTTTTCTATGCCCTTTGAATAATACTTGTCATTATATAGTTCTTTGCTGACAGAAGAGAGAAGAAATATAGAGTATGACATTACTTCTCTTATGTGTCCTTTTCTTAACATGATCCTGTCAGCTTAATTTAATTTGTGTTCTTCTTGTAAAAGAATGGAACAAAATAAAATTCTATTCTAGTTATTTATATTCTTTGCTTTCCCCTCAATTCTACATAATCAAATTGTAAATAGTATTTAAAATACAAAATTTATCTTTCACTATTTTGACAAGTTGCCCAGTGTCCGACCCTATGAACTGTAGCCTACCAGGCTCCTCTGTTCATGGGATTTTCCAGGCAAGAGTACTGGAGTGGGTTGCCATTGCCTTCTCTAGGGTATCTTCCTGACCCAGGGATCGAACCTGGGTCTCCCACATTGTAGGCAAGATGCTTTACTGTCTGAGCCATGAGGGAATCCCCTTTCACTATACAAGAAAATTAAAATATTCAGTGATTAACTTGATATTCCTCTTCCTATTTTCCATTTCCAGTTTTTAAATTTAGAACAGATTAGTTCAAAAAAGAAGACTGCCAGTCTCCTTAGAGAAGACATTACTGTTGTTGAAAGTGGGAACTAGCCTCTTATTCATTAACTGGTGGGTTATTAATTTACAGCTGAGTCTTTCACTCAGATACCTATGCAACAAACCTATTTCTCAAATGATCTATTTTTATTGCTATGATTTTATAGTTGGTATGATATGCACGTGTGTGTGTGAATTTGCTTCAGTCGTGTCCTACTCTTGGTGATTCTATGGACTGTAGCCCACCTGGCTCCTTTGTCCATAGGATTCTCCAGGCAAGAATACTGGAGTGGGTTGCCACACCTCCTCCAGGGGATCTTCCCAACTCAGGGATCAAAACGCATCTTCTTCATCCCAGGTGGATTCTTTACCCACTGAGTTTCCTGGGAAGCCCTAGTATGATATATCGAGGAGTAAAATATCAAAAGTAAAACTATTTTTATTTGTTAGCAATAATTTTAACTTGAAATCTGATTAAAACTTAAAAATCTAATTTTGATGTTTTAAATAAATTTTCAAATATAGTCTCCATTCCCCATTTTTGTTGTTCTTGCCTGTACTTTCAACTTGTTCAGTGCCTGGCTGTGACCCAGAACAGGTTTAAATACAGTTCAAATATCTGAAAAGGCTGATTATTTGAATCATAATGCTAAGGTGTAATAAGTAAAACAGGGAAGGAATGCCTCTGAGGCAGGAAAGACATGGCTGGGCCCAAGGACAGCCTCCTGCTGCATAGGCAGTAGGCAGAAGGCAAAGCCACCTCCTTGTTTTGCACCTAATGAGGCCATGTGCAGGGAGCATTGGCATCTAAAACAGAGACTTTGTAGCATCTGAGCAAGGAACTCTGACCATGGAAAGCAAGGAGCATGTGCTTTGAAGTAGGAGATAGATATGTGCTGTGCTCTGCTTGGTAGTGTCTGATTCTTTGCAACCCCATGGACTATAGCCCACCAGACTCCCCTGTCCCTGGGATTTTCCCAGCAAGAATACTGGAGTGGGTTGCCATTTCCTCCTCCAGGGGATCTTCCTGACCCAGGGATCAAACCCACATCTCCTGCATCTCCTGCATTGCAGGTGAATTCTTTACCACTGAGCCATCAGGGAAGCCCAGGAGATTGATATGGGCTGGGTTGACCAGCTGCAACCAGTTTCATGCTGACCATTTGAGATAAACTACCTTTGGGAAGGATGGGCTTTGTCTGGGTGAAAGACAAAGCAACCCACCATATCCCTCTTGTTTTTGTGGTCAAGGAGATTTCCCAGCCCAGCATATGTGCAGAGGGAGGGTCTCAAGTTGTCCACTAGTAACCTTGTCCATATTGTAATATAATTCTCTCAGTAGCTTGGAGTTTAGATCCCCCACCCAAGTGGGTTTCCCTTAAGTTTTCAATAGGTCAACACAGAGATACAAAGTATGCCAGCATATGTCATTAAGGTGTTCAAGAATAGAAAAAAATTCTCTTTATCACAGAACCTATGAACAGAGTTTGAGATAGGCATAAACACTTTAATCTTCTTCATTAATTGTTAATCTTATTCCTAAATATAATCTAATGTTTCAAGATAAATCTGTTTCCATTAGTAATTTATAACATACATGATTTCATCTTTAGATGACTTCAAGCTTGGGGAGCAGCCTGGAAAGTATGTGCTGAGGAAATAAAATATACTTGTTTCAAATGATTTATACCTTCTATTTATTCTTTGTAGCCTACCTTGAGTTGCATATAAGATAAGTTCCGGGGTTGAGGCAGCCTTTGGGCAATGACTTTGGGGCAACACGCTCTGAAAGAGAAGCACAGACCTGCTCTTTGGCATCAAGCAGGATAACTAGAGACAACAGGAGAAAGATAGCTGTATTTTCAATTCTGGAGAACAGCCTTTGTTCCTAAAAGCTTCCCAGTTCAAGCTTTAGTTCTTGGGCTGCCCTGGCTGTGTTCCTGCTTCTGGTCTGTCTCAGAAGTCCACTGAGTTTTTATAGTACTTTCTACTTGTGTGAATTTCTATTTCATGTCACCAAAAAAGCTTTGCCTAAGTCATAGACTTTTTCTAATTTGTAGTAATGTGTAAATGCCAATTTTGCAAGTGGTATTCCGTAGGAGACACTAAGCGCTTTGACTGTATCCTTTTACGGACAGGGCCCTTATCTTTCAATTATTCATAGATGATAGCACAGTATGTAATATAGAGGAAGCGCTCCCCCTAGTTGAGCTTAATTAAGTGAACAGGGGGAATCACATGAAAATTTGGTATAGCTGTACCACCCATTTTGTGATTTACCCAATTATTTTTGATATCAATGGATTGTTTTCATATTTTTGTACTTGTTTCTTTACATTTGTAGTCTGTAGAGTTGACTTGTGCCAGCCTAGCTTTAAAGTGTTGATGTCATTAAATCACATATAAGGGGAAGTTTGTGTTCTCATTTAACTTTCAGTCCAGACGTGTATAAAGGTCCTGAAAAACAAGGAACCCTCTGAGTTACTGTAATGTTCACGGCTTTTTGCTGCCTTGCAAGTTTTCATAGATAGCTCAGTTGGAGTTTGTTGCAGATCAGATGAATGGATGAGATTTTCTCTAGAATGAGAGGTCATTATCTTCCTTAGAGAATTTGGTCAGTAATAACCAGAATTAAAGATTCTCCAACCAGACGCCCCCTCCTCCCTTTTTCTTTTGGTTGAATAAATCATAGTCATGACTATCCATCCATTTTCACTTTGATCCTGATCTTCATTGAATCATACTGTGCTACTTTCCACAAATACTGATTTTTCTGCACCTAGTGGAGGAAATAGTAGCTGTAGGGAATGAGAGGGAAGGCAGACAAGGTTGAAGAGGAGGGGATAGCACTGAATTCTACTTCTTGATATATAAAGATTCATTAGAGAAGAGCAATGGAGATTAATGAAGGGACATTTTGCAATTAAGAAATCAATTTTTTTTTTCACTTTTCCTCTGCTCTCCAACAGTTACTGCAATCATCTATCTTTATACATTGATATGTTTGCCAAGTGGTCAGGGAAAGCTATGTTAACACTGATACATCTGTGTTAGACAAGATGAATATTGTCTGCTAGCTTGTGTTTAATGAATTCTGACTCATTTTGTTCATGAAAACCACAAAATCAAAGACAAAATTCTAGAACTTGAAGAGCTTTAGTAATTACATAATAATTATTAATTTTGTCATGAATATTAATACTTGTTTTAATTCCATCTTATGCAAACATTTCATTTTATACAGGAGAAATACAAAGCTTCATGATGAAATAACATTAAAGTTAATTGAAAGTTAGTGACTAAATTCAGATCTTCTGACTCAATGCCTTCCCCTGTACATGAAAATAACATTTACTCAGACTTTTTGATGATTACTGGTGATGACTAGTATGAATATTTCTACGTTTACCTGAGTGTATTACATTAAATATCCTTTAGTCTTGGAATTTGTTCTTTAGGGATGAATTCATTGCTCTGAAAACAGTCCATAAGTTAATTCTGCTAGTTAGAATATTCATATATGTTGGGCACTTACTCTGGTTTCTAGAAGAAGAAATCTGGTTAAAAAAATTTTTGTGAAAATTGAATAACGTGTAATTAGGCTCTGTGTTATCCTGTGGACTATAGCCCACCAAGCTCCACTGTCCTTAGGATTCTCCAGGCAAGAATACTAGAGCGGGATCTTCTTGACCCAGGGATCTAACTTACTTCTCTTAATATCACCTGGATTGGCAGGCAGGTTTTTACCACTAGCGCCAACCGGGAAGCTCAGAGAATTTTTGCATGTAATCTTCCTTTCCTGCTGGCTTCCCTGGTGGCTCAAAGGTTAAACTGTCTGCCCGCAATGCCGGAAACCCCGGTTCGATCCCTGGGTCGGGAAGATCCCTTGGAGAATGAAATGGCAACCCACTTCAGTATTCTTGCCTGGAGAATCCCATGGAGAGAGGAGCCTGGTAGGCCACAATCCATGGGGCCCCAAAGAGTTGGACACGACTGAGCGACTTCACTTTCACTTTCCTTTCCTGCCTTCTGTAATTATGAATAAGGTTAATTTTGGTTAAACAAATATATGTGAAAATAAATATTTAGAAAAAATTTTGACCTAATTTAAATTTCCTATAAGGATATTTATTTCAAAAATATGAATTTGACATTCATTCCAGGCAAAATATTGAATGGATATTTAAAAGACTATGGATATTTATGAAATAACTACTAAAATATCCCATGAATTCCTTAAGATATTTGGAAGAAGTTATATTCATGAGCTAAACTCATGTCCCTCTTTCATGTGCTTCCCTTATTGAATAGTCAAGGATATGTAACCGATAGATGACAAATGTTTAGAAGCATTGGCAAAGCATTTGATAAGCTTGGTTATGTGATTTTAGTGGAAGAGATTGGAAAGTATAGACTGGATTTAAAATAGTTAAAGAGATTTGAAAAGAGTTGAACAAAATTACTCAAAATTGTGCAACTAGTAAAAATCTTATAGCTATCATTTATTGAGCACTTCGTATGTGCCAGGCATGGTACTATGTGTTAACTCATTTAATATTTAATGTAATCTATGAGAGATATATGGGCTTTCCTGGTGGCTCAAATGGTAAAGAATTCATCAATCCCTGGGTTGGGAAGACACCCTGGAGGAGAGAATGGCTACCCAGTCCATGGAGAATTCCTGGAGAATTCCATGGACAGAGTAGCCTGGTGGGCTACAGTGCATGGGATCTGAGTCAGACAGGACTGTGCAGCTAACACTTTCACTTTTTCACTTTTCAGGAGAGCTATATTCTGATTTTACAGGCAAGGAAACTGCAGGTTAGAGAGTAAGTAAACGTTTCCAAAGCTACTCAACAAGCAAAAAGAGATGCCAATGTATGAATATCAGCTGTTTGTCTCCAAGAACTTACTCCCTACTACTGCTGCTGCTAAGTCACTTCAGTTGTGTCTGACTCTGCGCGACCCCATAGACGGCAGCCCACCAGGCTCTCCTGTCCCTGGGATTCTCCAGGCAAGAACACTGGAGCGGGTTGCCATTTCCTTCTCCAATGCATGAAAGTGGAAAGTGAAAAATGAAAGGGAAGTCACTCAGTCGTGTCCAACTCTTCGCGACCCCATGGACTGCAGCCCACCAGGCTCCTCCGTCCCTGGGATTTGCCAGGCACGAGTACTGGAGTGGGAGGCCATCGCCTTCTCCGACTCCCTGCTACTAGCTTAACATAATATTAGTGGAAGAGCCTAGTTCAGTTCAGTTAAATAATCCTCCTTTAATGAACTATGGAGGGTATACCCCAGATGATGTAATTATAATATCATATCATTTTTAGTGTATTGATATAAAACTATAAATCATATATTTGTATTTTTGGTGTCTTTGCTTAATTTATTCCACTAATAACATCTGATTGGGCACTTATGTTTTAAATAATAGTCATATCTATAAATGATACTGAAAATTGGTACTATGAGGTTGAAATGAACAAGATACAATTTAACAAACATAAATGTAAGAACTGGCTCTTGGGTTCAAGAAAGCAAAGTAAGAATACCTGAGAGAAACCATGTATGTGGCTTAGCATACCTGAAATTGTGATTTAATAAAAATATATATTTGGCTTTTGTCCCTGGCACAGAGCTCCTAAAACCCTTGGAACTTCTGAAGCAGTGAAAGTAATCAACATGTCTTTTGTTATGTTAACAAGGTAACTTTTGGTGAGTTTCCAGGTAACCTACAACTAGGGAGATGGTTGCCAGGGGAATCAAGGAAGTGATTAGAGGGTTGGAACTTTCAGTTCTATTCCCCTGAATTCCAGGGAGGGGAGAGAGGTTGGGATTGTATCAGTTGCCAGGGACCAGAGATTTAATCAATCATGGCTGTGTAATTGGGCTTCCCTGGTGGTTCAGAAAGTAAAGAATCTGCCTGCAATGCAGGAGACACAGATTCAATGCCTGAGTACAAAAGATCCTCTGGAGAAGGGAATGGCTACCCACTCCTCTGTACTAATACCCTTATAAAACTGCAAAAGGACAAGTCCATAAAGCTTCCAATGGGTGAATATGAAGAGATTCTGGGAGAGTGTCATGCTGGGAGAGGGCATGGAAACACAGCGCCCCTTCTTACATACATTGCTCTCTGTGCATATTTTCCATCTGGCTATTCTCCTCTGATATCCTTTTATAATAAGCTGTTTATCTAGCATTTTTTCTTTTTTCCAGAAACTGATCCAAATTTTTTATTTTTAGGTTTGCTTATATACCTTTTGTTACACATAGGGATGAATAGAGTCACGCGGGGGTCAGCAGTCCTGACCTTTATCAAAATCAGGTGCTTCACATAAATGTATACAAAAAAAGGTCTTAAGGGTTTCACATCATCTTCTGGCCATGAGGCCTGCTGACATTTTATGACCCTTTCTTTCTGATAACCAAAAAACTTATTTTTTCAAAGGGTGTTTTTTCCTTAAACCAGGCACCACCCTCCAAATAAAGTTGCATTCCTATAGGGTGAGGGTGTAGTGAGTTACAAACAAGAAAGTAATTTATTTAACCCAAAGTTAACATGATTAATCTTAAAGGTTAATACTTATTTCTCCTATATGCTAGTTATATTCATTATAAGAGCAGGGGATATGGAGATTTAGCAGCAAACATCAGCCCAACAAATGAAAACCCTTCACCAAAGTTCCCCTTAAGATCTATTTAGTCTTTTTTTTTTTTTTTTAGGATTCTAATTTCATTTTTATTCCATCAAGATAATTATGTATCCTAATTTCATTTAATCAAAACTGTTTATCTACTAGTTTGCATAAATCACTTACTATTTCTATAGATGCTTTTCTATGTTCTCATTTCACAGTTCTGTGAATCACTTTAGCAATTATTCAACCTGAAGATGGGGGTTATGGGAACCTCTGATTTATAGCCAATCAGAAGCACAGGTGACAAACCTGTCTCTTATACACATCTAGATGTGTATAAGAGACAGGTCTGAGCCATGAGGGAATCCCCTTTCACTATACAAGAAAATTAAAATATTCAGTGATTAACTTGATATTCCTCTTCCTATTTTCCATTTCCAGTTTTTAAATTTAGAACAGATTAGTTCAAAAAAGAAGACTGCCAGTCTCCTTAGAGAAGACATTACTGTTGTTGAAAGTGGGAACTAGCCTCTTATTCATTAACTGGTGGGTTATTAATTTACAGCTGAGTCTTTCACTCAGATACCTATGCAACAAACCTATTTCTCAAATGATCTATTTTTATTGCTATGATTTTATAGTTGGTATGATATGCACGTGTGTGTGTGAATTTGCTTCAGTCGTGTCCTACTCTTGGTGATTCTATGGACTGTAGCCCACCTGGCTCCTTTGTCCATAGGATTCTCCAGGCAAGAATACTGGAGTGGGTTGCCACACCTCCTCCAGGGGATCTTCCCAACTCAGGGATCAAAACGCATCTTCTTCATCCCAGGTGGATTCTTTACCCACTGAGTTTCCTGGGAAGCCCTAGTATGATATATCGAGGAGTAAAATATCAAAAGTAAAACTATTTTTATTTGTTAGCAATAATTTTAACTTGAAATCTGATTAAAACTTAAAAATCTAATTTTGATGTTTTAAATAAATTTTCAAATATAGTCTCCATTCCCCATTTTTGTTGTTCTTGCCTGTACTTTCAACTTGTTCAGTGCCTGGCTGTGACCCAGAACAGGTTTAAATACAGTTCAAATATCTGAAAAGGCTGATTATTTGAATCATAATGCTAAGGTGTAATAAGTAAAACAGGGAAGGAATGCCTCTGAGGCAGGAAAGACATGGCTGGGCCCAAGGACAGCCTCCTGCTGCATAGGCAGTAGGCAGAAGGCAAAGCCACCTCCTTGTTTTGCACCTAATGAGGCCATGTGCAGGGAGCATTGGCATCTAAAACAGAGACTTTGTAGCATCTGAGCAAGGAACTCTGACCATGGAAAGCAAGGAGCATGTGCTTTGAAGTAGGAGATAGATATGTGCTGTGCTCTGCTTGGTAGTGTCTGATTCTTTGCAACCCCATGGACTATAGCCCACCAGACTCCCCTGTCCCTGGGATTTTCCCAGCAAGAATACTGGAGTGGGTTGCCATTTCCTCCTCCAGGGGATCTTCCTGACCCAGGGATCAAACCCACATCTCCTGCATCTCCTGCATTGCAGGTGAATTCTTTACCACTGAGCCATCAGGGAAGCCCAGGAGATTGATATGGGCTGGGTTGACCAGCTGCAACCAGTTTCATGCTGACCATTTGAGATAAACTACCTTTGGGAAGGATGGGCTTTGTCTGGGTGAAAGACAAAGCAACCCACCATATCCCTCTTGTTTTTGTGGTCAAGGAGATTTCCCAGCCCAGCATATGTGCAGAGGGAGGGTCTCAAGTTGTCCACTAGTAACCTTGTCCATATTGTAATATAATTCTCTCAGTAGCTTGGAGTTTAGATCCCCCACCCAAGTGGGTTTCCCTTAAGTTTTCAATAGGTCAACACAGAGATACAAAGTATGCCAGCATATGTCATTAAGGTGTTCAAGAATAGAAAAAAATTCTCTTTATCACAGAACCTATGAACAGAGTTTGAGATAGGCATAAACACTTTAATCTTCTTCATTAATTGTTAATCTTATTCCTAAATATAATCTAATGTTTCAAGATAAATCTGTTTCCATTAGTAATTTATAACATACATGATTTCATCTTTAGATGACTTCAAGCTTGGGGAGCAGCCTGGAAAGTATGTGCTGAGGAAATAAAATATACTTGTTTCAAATGATTTATACCTTCTATTTATTCTTTGTAGCCTACCTTGAGTTGCATATAAGATAAGTTCCGGGGTTGAGGCAGCCTTTGGGCAATGACTTTGGGGCAACACGCTCTGAAAGAGAAGCACAGACCTGCTCTTTGGCATCAAGCAGGATAACTAGAGACAACAGGAGAAAGATAGCTGTATTTTCAATTCTGGAGAACAGCCTTTGTTCCTAAAAGCTTCCCAGTTCAAGCTTTAGTTCTTGGGCTGCCCTGGCTGTGTTCCTGCTTCTGGTCTGTCTCAGAAGTCCACTGAGTTTTTATAGTACTTTCTACTTGTGTGAATTTCTATTTCATGTCACCAAAAAAGCTTTGCCTAAGTCATAGACTTTTTCTAATTTGTAGTAATGTGTAAATGCCAATTTTGCAAGTGGTATTCCGTAGGAGACACTAAGCGCTTTGACTGTATCCTTTTACGGACAGGGCCCTTATCTTTCAATTATTCATAGATGATAGCACAGTATGTAATATAGAGGAAGCGCTCCCCCTAGTTGAGCTTAATTAAGTGAACAGGGGGAATCACATGAAAATTTGGTATAGCTGTACCACCCATTTTGTGATTTACCCAATTATTTTTGATATCAATGGATTGTTTTCATATTTTTGTACTTGTTTCTTTACATTTGTAGTCTGTAGAGTTGACTTGTGCCAGCCTAGCTTTAAAGTGTTGATGTCATTAAATCACATATAAGGGGAAGTTTGTGTTCTCATTTAACTTTCAGTCCAGACGTGTATAAAGGTCCTGAAAAACAAGGAACCCTCTGAGTTACTGTAATGTTCACGGCTTTTTGCTGCCTTGCAAGTTTTCATAGATAGCTCAGTTGGAGTTTGTTGCAGATCAGATGAATGGATGAGATTTTCTCTAGAATGAGAGGTCATTATCTTCCTTAGAGAATTTGGTCAGTAATAACCAGAATTAAAGATTCTCCAACCAGACGCCCCCTCCTCCCTTTTTCTTTTGGTTGAATAAATCATAGTCATGACTATCCATCCATTTTCACTTTGATCCTGATCTTCATTGAATCATACTGTGCTACTTTCCACAAATACTGATTTTTCTGCACCTAGTGGAGGAAATAGTAGCTGTAGGGAATGAGAGGGAAGGCAGACAAGGTTGAAGAGGAGGGGATAGCACTGAATTCTACTTCTTGATATATAAAGATTCATTAGAGAAGAGCAATGGAGATTAATGAAGGGACATTTTGCAATTAAGAAATCAATTTTTTTTTTCACTTTTCCTCTGCTCTCCAACAGTTACTGCAATCATCTATCTTTATACATTGATATGTTTGCCAAGTGGTCAGGGAAAGCTATGTTAACACTGATACATCTGTGTTAGACAAGATGAATATTGTCTGCTAGCTTGTGTTTAATGAATTCTGACTCATTTTGTTCATGAAAACCACAAAATCAAAGACAAAATTCTAGAACTTGAAGAGCTTTAGTAATTACATAATAATTATTAATTTTGTCATGAATATTAATACTTGTTTTAATTCCATCTTATGCAAACATTTCATTTTATACAGGAGAAATACAAAGCTTCATGATGAAATAACATTAAAGTTAATTGAAAGTTAGTGACTAAATTCAGATCTTCTGACTCAATGCCTTCCCCTGTACATGAAAATAACATTTACTCAGACTTTTTGATGATTACTGGTGATGACTAGTATGAATATTTCTACGTTTACCTGAGTGTATTACATTAAATATCCTTTAGTCTTGGAATTTGTTCTTTAGGGATGAATTCATTGCTCTGAAAACAGTCCATAAGTTAATTCTGCTAGTTAGAATATTCATATATGTTGGGCACTTACTCTGGTTTCTAGAAGAAGAAATCTGGTTAAAAAAATTTTTGTGAAAATTGAATAACGTGTACTTACTATTTCTATAGATGCTTTTCTATGTTCTCATTTCACAGTTCTGTGAATCACTTTAGCAATTATTCAACCTGAAGATGGGGGTTATGGGAACCTCTGATTTATAGCCAATCAGAAGCACAGGTGACAAACTGGCCTTCTTTTGGTGCCTGAAGTGGGGACAGTCTTGTGGGACTGAATCTGTACTTTGTGGGATCCAAGGCTATTTCCAGGTAGATAGTGTCAGAATTAATTACTTGATCAGACCTAAGGGCTTAATGGTGTGGGGGGAAACACACACACACACACACACACACTCACACACACTGGAGCATGTGTGAAAAAACTTTGGGAATTTGGTTTATAGTCAGCTGCAAGAGAGGCAACCCTTTGATGTGGGAGCTCAGAGAACTTCTGTGATCCTAAGAGTATTACTAGAACAATGAAGGGGATTAGGGACAGGCTGTTTTCCACTGATTGCGTTGAACGCCTTTGGAATTTTAAATTCTAGGTGCTATGGAGCATATGGATATGTAAGTCTGTGTGTGTGTGAGTGTGTGCTAAGTCACTCAGTCGTGTCTAACTCTTTATGACCCTGTGGACTGTAGCCTGCCTGGCCCCTCTGTCCATAGGATTCTCCAGACACGAATACTGTAGTGGACAGCCATGCCCTCCTCCAGGGGATCTTCCCAACCCAGGGATTGAACTTGCATCTCCTGCTTTGGCAGGTGGGTTCTTTACCACTAGCACCACCTGGGAAGCCCATGTATGTCCACATGAATTGCTAAAATGGTTGAAATCCTGTCAAAAAGAAAATGAATGTTTTGGTGGGAGAGAATAGAATTATAGCTATCTTTAAATATTCAGAGATTTTCCAAGTGGAATGTGGCCAGAGACTGGTATACAAAGGAAAGTGTGGGCCTGTGGATGATAATTAAATCAGAGCTTTTTGTTTTAACAGGAGGAAGACATTTTTGATAGTGCCATTTCAGGATGGCATGGGCTGCTTCCATTAGGAGGTAGATATTTAGCCCTACATTCAAGCACACACAGAACAGCAAATATCAGAAAACTGATCAACAAATACAAATTACCTCCTCCCTGAGAAAACTCTAAATTATGTGGTAAATCTATAACTTTGGATACAAAGGGTTGAAGATGCCAAATAATGTTTTAGATAGTCTCAAAGGCAGCCAGGACAGACCTATTTCTATTGGTATATCTATGTTGTTCAACCTACTTAATTTTCTGGTGCAAAATATTTAAAAATAGATCATTAGAAATATTTGTCCAGAATTACTGTGGCTTGTGCTAATAGAGAGTTCCTAGACTTTATAGTGGCTTCTTTGGTGGCTCAGATGGTAAAGAATCTGCCTGCAATATAGGACACCCAAATTCAGTTCCTGGGTTTGGAAGATCCCCTGGAGGAGGAAATGGCAACCCACTTCAGTATTCTTGCCTGGAGAATTCCATGGACAGAGGAATCTGGCAGGCTATAGTTCATGGTGTTGCAAAGAGTTGGACATGAAAGAATTTTTAGAAATGTAATAGAAAAAACAAACTAGTCAATCTGGTAAAACATACTGAAAAATATGTGTGCCATATATCATATATCACCTATATGATATGTAATATATGACATATGGAATCTAAAATACATATCTGCAAAACAGGATCAGACTAATAGACATAGAAAACAAACTTATGGTTACTAAAGGGGATGGGGGTGGTTTGGGATTAACATATAAACACTACTACATACAAAACATGTAAATAACAAGGACTTACTCTATAGCCCAGGGCTTTCCAGGTGATGCAGTGATAAAGAATCCTGCCCCCAATACAGAAGACACAAGAGACATGGGTTTGATTTCTGGGTCAGGAAGATTCTCTGGAGTAGGAAATGGCAATCTGCTCCAGTATTCTTGCCTGGAAAATTCCATGGGCAGAGAAGCCTGATGGGCTACAGCCCATGGGGTCACAAAGAGATACAGCTGAGCACAGACATACACACACACAGTACTGAATGGGGAACTATACTCAATACCTTATAATAACCTATAATGGAAAAGAATCTGAAAGAGACTATCTATCTCTGAATCACTTTTCTGTATACTTGTGACTAACACAACATTGTAAATTAACTATACTTCAGTTTTAAAAAAACCTTTGAAGTAAAGAAAACTATGGTCATATGCCGCATGTCTCCCAGTCCTAGTCTGCTTCATTCTTCTTCTTAATCTATTTTTGTTTGTTTCATTAAAATGAATTAGAATCAGTAAGCACCATTTGCACAGGAGCTTCTGGGAACCATCGTTGTTCCTTTGATTTATTAGACAGTCACATGGCCTCTGGTGTATCTCCATCTGCAAAAAGTCATGTTTTCGTGGTGTTTTAAATCAGAGAACAGTTGCTCTGCACTGTGGTTTGATCCTCCTCTTCAGGGAGCACACATTACAGTCATGCTTTTTTAGAGAAAAGTATCAAAAAGCGGTTTGTCTTGTGACTTTTTGACTTCTCCTCATCCCTTTCCAGCCACAGTCATCACCCTCCTTCCAGACTCCTGGACTTGAATGTATAATTGCAGCCCGTTGTCTGCAGCATAATTAGAGCCTCATTTGACTTGTTGCCAAGCAGGATGACAAGAGCGCAGGCTGTCAGGCGGGGTCAGAGGTCAGCCATGACCCCACGGACTGCAGGCAGCAGCCTCATCAGGATGCTTGGGAAGTCTCTTCTCAGCTGTGGGACGGGTCTGCAGCTGCCTCTGTGTCTCTGCAGATGACTCTTGGCATGAAAATATGGACTGTTTTCAAGACACAACACCCCAAGATGCCGTCTGATTTCTTGTTTTCTTATGAAAGACATGACAACCATTCTGAACTGAAAGGAGCTCTTTTCTTGTGCTTTCCATATAAATCTCAAGTGGAAGCTGTACCTAGCCACCATTAAAATATGACATCTATTTTCCTTCATGCACTGAAGATTTTTAAATGATATTTAAAAGGAATCCTAAATCAAGAGGCTACATTAGGACAGAAACTGCGGTGTATCAAATAGGAAAATAACTTGGATGCAAAAAAATGAATTGTATTCAGACTGAAAATCCTATAGATTCTGTAAATAAAGGATCAATAAATCACAGTGTAAGGAAAAAAAGCACATCATATGTCAGTTTACCTAATCTTACAGGTGATAAAAGAATAATCCTTAAACAGCATTTCTTATGTTTTATCTAATGGATATTTGTCTCTGAGGGGATGCAAATTCAAATCTACTTCTAGAGAAAGAATGTTTTACTAAAGACTCTCCAGGCCATTTTAAATATTTCACATAATTGATATTTTAAAAACTTTAAATAGATATAATGATTGGACTCGTGGTGATCTTCAATGAATAAATCTGATAGAAAGTATAGTCAACAATTTCCTGATCAAGTTTTCAGTTAAGACTAAACTAAGCAACAATTATTACTAAGTTATTGTTTCAGAAGTCAGAATACAATATAAGATGACCTTGAGATATTGTTTAATCTAAAAAGGAAGGCATTCAGGTGGATGGGAGACAATAGAGTTTAAGCACAAATATGATAAGGGGTGGGAAATAATCCAAGAAATTTTGTTAAATAAGAGTTTATGAGTAAAATACTTTTATGAAATATGCTGACACGATATCATGATTTAGTAAATGTGTTAGACACCAGGAAGCATTCCTACTATTTCTATTTTACAAAAAGAGAATATTGTTTTTCATTTCTATGATTTCATCTCATTATTCATGTCAGGGAGCTGTAGTGCCCTCATTTAGTCAGAGGTTAGAGCAGGATTTTAAACCCGAAAGCCAGGAGGTCACCAGAGAAGTCAGTTTTGGGTTTACCAGGCTGAGGTGCAAACATAGAAATCAGGATGTGGTATAATACTGAGTAAGCAAACAGGAAGTGAGAGCAGTAAGAAACCTAAGGCAAGCTGAGTTAGATGGCCATGGCAGGATCAGAGAGGAAGCGAAGAATCAGGCTGTCAGACCAGAGGTGTGAGCACCAGGGTCACAGTGAGTGTGTGGGAAGCCCCTGTCCAGTCCTCTGCCTGCAACAGGGGTATATGAGACATAGATAATTCCAAAGATGGAATTGTATGACCTCCTTCACCTGACCCTTCTGGTTAATGTTAAGAGAACTACCACCATTACCTATTTCCATCTTTACAATAAACGTTTCCTTTATTGAGGACTTACTATGTGGTGGGACATGGGATAGGGATTCATTTGTTCATTCATTCCTTTATTCTATAGATATATACTGAGCCTAGAAAGCGCCTGGTACTGTGATAGTATTAGGATGCAGTGGTGAGTAAAACAACATGATCTTTGATCTCATAACAAGGATGAGACAGATATTAATCATATGCTATATAACCTAAATAAATAGGACTGTTGTTATTG
This sequence comes from Cephalophus harveyi, assembly GCA_006410635.1. Lineage (NCBI taxonomy): Eukaryota > Metazoa > Chordata > Mammalia > Artiodactyla > Bovidae > Cephalophus > Cephalophus harveyi. The sequence goes on from SJYT01077724.1 coordinate 251,543, forward strand.
TTGTCCTATCTAAGTCCTATCTGACTCTTTGCGACCCCATGAACTGTAGCTCAGCAGGCTTCTTTGTCCATGAGATTTCCCAGGCAAGAATACTGGAGCGGGTTGCCATTTCCTGCGTTGGGGATCTTCCCAGTGACACAGGGATCGAACCTGTGTCTTGTGTGCTGCAAAAAGATTCTCTGCCACTGAGCCACCTGTAAATGTGTTAGACACCTACAATTAAAAGATGTGATAAGAACTATTAACAATAGAAAAGGACACTAGGAGATCTGGTGTCCTGATCTGCTCCGAGAAAGAACTGCAATGTGAAGGATGAGCAGAAAGAGCTGGAAAAGAGGAGAGAATGGGTACTCTGGACAGAGAATAGTTCTTGGAGGATGTGAGAGCCAGGGAGGTATCTGGAAGAACTCCACAAAGATGACTGGGGATGTGGAATGAGGCCAGATCACACAGGGCCTAGAGTGTATGTTAAAAAGCAGCAGGAAGCTGTTGAAGGCTTTCAAGTACTGATAGAACATGATCTAATTTTTCTTAAGATAACCCTGGCTCCAGTGTGAAGGGTGGGTTGGAACAAACATACAAACTAGTTAAGGAGTCAGTGGCTTGGCTCATCATGAGAAAGACAGGGAATAATAATTCACACCATGCTCACAACCTAGTAGAATCCTCATTTGACAGAGGAGCAGACAGAGGCTCGGAGATGTTAATTTCCAAAGCTGCACACTTACAGTGTGAGAGATTAACTCTTTCATGTTGAATCTTTCTGGTCACATAGCTCATTGAAACAAGATTCATAAGAAGGTAGAATTGGAGTGGAAAGTTAGATCCTATGTAAATTCATTCATTCATTCAAATAAAATTTGCATGACTGTTCTAGACCCAGGGGATACAATATTGAAACCTCTTCTAATAAAGCTTTTTAGTGGATGAAAATGGTAATAGATTAGCGAACTAGCTACCTAGATATCACTGATAAAAACAAGTTCTTGTAATAAGCAAGGGTGGCATGGCTCCTTTTATTCAGTGGTAGTGAGAAAGGCTGGGGCTTCCCCGGTGGCTCAGCGGTCAAGAATCTGCCTCTAGTGCAGGAGAATCAGGTTCCATCTCCGGATCAGGAAGATCCCTTGGAAGAAGGCATGGAAGCTCACTCCACTGTTCTTACCTGGAGAATCCTATGGACAGAGTCAGATATAACTGAAGCGACTGAGCATACAGCGAGAAACCCTTCCTAAAACCAGAATATGAAGCCAGTTTGAAAGAGGGCAAGAGAAAGAGCTCATGCAGAGAGGATTGCTGAGATAAAGACCATGAGACGGGGACAAGCACGACATATTTGAGGGACAAAAAGAACCTCAGGGTGGCTAGACCTAATATTTGTTCTTTTCCCTGTAATTTATTTGTTGAGTCACTTCCTGAAGAGTATTCATCAGTCTGGATTTTCTTAATGGCATTATAATGGTGTCATTTTATATTAATATGTTCCTCTATCCCCTGTATCTTCTGAAAATTGGCATACAGAGAATTTTGTTAATTAGATTAAAGTTTGATTTCTTTTCTTAGGCAGTTATATTTCCATCAGGAGGCATATAATATCTGCTTGTCTTTTGATGCTAGCAATTGCTGATAATCTTTGTTCAGACACCTTAGTTAATTGGTGGTGCAAAACAGTGATAATATAATTCTATTATTCAGAAGTAGATTGTTTTAAAAATTAAAGATAACGTGAACAAGATTGTTGATGCAATTTTGATAACAGAGAGAGGAAGAGAGGGACTGGGGATGACCCATAGACTTTTGGCTTGAAAAGTTAGCTTGGCAGTATTGCCAGTTACTGACTTGAGGAAGGTGGAGAGAAGTTTGGAGTAGGGAAGAATGAAAAGTGAGGATTACGTACCTTAAGAAAATTGAAGTGTATGTGTAAGGAAGGCAGTCTGGAGCTTAGAAAAGTGATCAGAACTGTGTAGCATAGTCTTACTTTGCACTGCTGTTTAAAGACTATTGTGATTACCCAGGGGGAAGCCCGTAGAAGGAGAAGAAAAAAAATTTGAAGACTTAAGAAATCTTGAGCAATTAATCCCTAAGTAGAACCATGTTGAGAGTTGAAAAGTTAACCTCTCTCAGAAGGTCTATGTTCACCCGTATGAACTGGAGAAAAGGATGTCCCCTTTGCCCCAGAGGGGAAGCATGCTGGTTGAGGCTTGCTTGAGAGCACTAACCCACAAAAGGCAGAACAAGCCTCGTGGTATACACCCAAGACTTGACATCAAGAAGAATCTGTTTGTCCACAAGGCAACAGCCACTGGAAAGCCCTATAGTGGGAGGGGTTATAAACCACATCCCTATTGTGCTAAGCAGAATTCTAACAGGGCCATCCTGGCCTTTGCACTTGATATACACCTGTGATTATGCTATGCGGTGAAAGGCATTCAGCAGACATAATTAAGGTTCCTAATCTCTTCACCTTACAGTGGAGAGATTACTGAGCGAGGCTAACCTATTTACAGGAACCCTTTAAAAGCAGAGAGTTTTCTCCTGCTGGCAAAAAAGAAGTAAGAGAGATTCTAAGTGTGAGGAGGGTTTGAGAAAGTATTGCTGGCTTGAAGGTGGAAGGGGCCACATGGCAAGGAATATGGGTCCCCAAGGAAAGAGAAACCTCTACCTGATAATCACAGAGACTGAAATCTGCCAACAGTCTGAATGAGCCTGGAAGTGTGTTGCCTAGAGCTTTCAGATGACAGGGTTGATACCTCGAATTTGCTTTTTTGCTTCTCTAAGGATAGAATCTAGTGGAGCCTACCTGGCCTTCTGACCTCCATAACTGTGAGGTAAACAGTGGATGATGGACAGTGCTACAAATCACCAAACTTGTGGTAATTTGTTACTCAGTGTTGTTGTTCAAATGCTAAGTCGTGTCTGACTTTCTACAGCCCCATCAACTGCAGCACACCAGACTTCTCGGTGCTTCACTATCTCCCAGAGTTCGCTCAAATTCATGTCCACTGAGTCAGTGATGCTGTCCAACCATCTCATCCTCTGTCGTCCCCTTCTTTTCCTGCCCTCAGTCTTTCCTAGCATCAGGGTCTTTTCCAATGAGTCGGCTCTTCTCATCAGGTGGCCAAAGTATTGGAGCTTCGGCTTTAGCATCAGTCTTTCAAGTGAATATTCAGGGGTAATTTCTTTTAGGATAGACTGTTTGGATCTCCTTGCTGTCCAAAATACTCTCAAGAGTCTTCTCCAATGCCACAGTTTAAAAGCATCAATTTTTCGGTGCTCAGCTTTCTTTATAGTCCAACTCTCACATCTATACATGACTACTGGAAAAACCATACCCTTGACTAGACAGACCTTTTGTTGGCAAAGCAATGTCTCTGCTTTTTAATATGCTGCCTAGGTTGGTCATAGCTTTTCTCTCAAGGAGCAAGAGCCTTTTAATTTTGTGGCTGCAGTCACCATCTGCAGTGATTTTGGAGCCAAAGAAAATGAAATCTGTCACTACTTCTTTTGCCGCATCTATTTGCCATGAAGTGATGGAACTGGATGCCATAATCATTTATTGAATGTTGAGTTTTTAAACCAGCTTTTTCACTCTCCTGTTTCACTCTCATCAAGAGTCTCTCTAGTATGCCTATGCTATGCTGGGCACTGTGATAGACTGCTAAACCTGTGCATAAACCCTGCTTTTAGGGTGCAGGCCTAGGATGGTCCAGTCAATTATTTATGGAAAGAGAGGAGATGAAACTAGATTGTGTCTTGAGAGTTCAACCAGGTCTTCTCTTCTGTGTGAAAACAAGATGCCACAAACTCCCATTCCTTCTTCCTCTCATCCCTGGACTCAAACAATACACACTTGAAAGTTACACAATGAACTGACATTCAGCACTTAAGCTTCCTTGTACTGATATGGAATCACTGACTTAATCTGGAATATTGTAAGATGAACAATATTAACCTTTGCTTAAAATTGTTATTAAAAAAGTTCAAAGTCTACTATAAGCACAAAATAAGTACACTACCATCCAGATATAGTATTTTGGCATTCTCTTCTCTGTGTGCAAATATGAACATGAATAGATGGTGGGGCCACAAGGTGGAAACAACCTGAGCCCCTGTATCACTGCAGGGAAGGTAGCAGGCTGATGAGGGACACCTGCAGTGGACTAGTAAGTGTCTAGTAAATTTCACTGTGTTAGACTAAGAAGTGTGTGTGTAAAGAACTCTGTTGCTGCTGTTTAGCTGCTCAGTAGTTTCCGACTGTTTGTGACCACATGGACTGTGGCCCACCAGGCTCCTCTGTCCATGGGATTTGCCAGGCGAGAATGCTGGAGTAGATTGCCACTTCCTTCTCCAACGGATCTTCACGACCCAGGAATTGAATCCGTGTTTCCTGTGTCTCCTCATTGAAGGCAGATTCTTTACCACTGAGCCAACAGTGAAGAAGTATGTTTGTGAGTGTGTGTGTGTATGTGTAAAGAATGCTGCTGTTGCTGCTGTTTATATTAACCGCATAACAGCTAAATTTCCATCTACTTTAATAAGTATTTGTTCCCCCCAAACAAACATGATGTAGCAAGTATAAACAAAATCTGTAGTTAACAAGTAGTATTTTCTCTTTGCATAATTAATTTAAAGTAAATCAATAACAAGCATTGCTTAAATGTAAAAAATAATTTTCTTTAGTTATAGAGTAACAGATACTATTAAAGTCTATAAATAAACCCTGAAATACATCTTTAATAGTAAATTTACCTAAAATGAAATACATTTTCTTACTAAATGCCACCTCTTTCCCATATACCACACAATACCGAAGGACATAAACTTTTAGGAGAATTCACAAGATTATATACATATGTTTTTAAGCTTTATTTTATTGAAATATAGTTGATTTACAATGTTGTCCTAGTTTCAGATGTACAGCACAGTCATTCAAATATATAAATGTATTTATTATATTTAAATATATATGTAGATATATAATTATATATTACATAAATAGTATATATTCAAATATGTCAAATATGTTTATATACAAATGTTATGTTCAGATGCCAAATCATGTCTAACTCTTTGCCACCCTATGAACTGTAGCATGCCAGGCTTCCCTGTCCCTCACCATCTCTTGGAGTTTGCCCAAGTTCATGTCCATTAAATCAGTGATGCCACCCAACCATCTCATCTTCTTATGCCTTTTTCTCCTTTTGCCCTCAATTTTTCTCAGCATCAGGGTATTTTCCAATGAGTCAGCTGTTCACATCAGGCGGCCAAAGTATTCGAGCTTCAGCATCAGTCCTTCCAATGAGTATTCAGGGTTGATTTCCTTTAGGGGTTCAAGAGACTGTCAATAATCTTCTCCAGCACCACATTCAAAAGCATCAATTCTTCAAATATTAGTTTGAAAGCATCAATATATAACCACAGTTTGAAAGTTTCAAACCACAGTTAGAAAGCATCAATATAACATATAAATGTTATAGTCAAATATAAATAATAAATATATATATATATATACATTCTTTTCATGTTTGTTTCCACTATGATTTATTACAGGATATTGAATATAGCATAAGATTTTTATTGCAAGAGGAATTTAGGAAACAGGAAAAGTGAAGCTTGATGTTTGATAAATTCAAATGTATTTTATTAGATAAATATGTTAATGATAAGATTGATAATAACAATGTTATACTATTATTTGATTTTCCTTTGGGTTTTATTTCCTGATTCATTTGAGTCTTCTCTGAAAGCATATGTATCTCCTTAACAAGATTTGATTTTGATTTCTCTAGGCTGCGCTGCCAAACACTCCCTCCTTCATAATATCCTCCCCTCTGTCCATATTTGATGAGCATCCATTGTGGGTCAGGTGCTATTAGAAGCTCAAGCATTGTACTGTGAACATGACTCCTGACCACAAAGAACATTAATTAGGTCTGGTGAATAAAACAGACAAGTAGCAATAAAGTGACAATTATAATGCAGGGCGCTGCACCCTAAGATAGAGAGCAAAAAGGATGATAAGGAAACACAAATGACAGAGGCAGTCAAGTCAGACAGAGGAGGTGAGAACGCATCCCCAAAAACCTATTGGAGCTCCAAGCACTGATGAAGAGCTGGCCAAGCTCTTCAGGAAGAGTTCAGGAAGCTTTCCAGAGGAGAGTACAGCAGAGGTTTCAGGTATAATGCAGGGCATCAGAGCTGGAGATGTAAGCAGAAGTCAGGTTACCTTATAAGCCATGGACCTCAAATGCCTTGTTAGGAACTTTAGACTTCATCCCAGGAATAATGCGGAGCTAAGAAAGGATTTTAAGCAGGAAAGCAACACATTTTGTCTTGTGTGATAGGATGATGACTCCTGCTGTAAGTACGGAAAGCGGAGGTTGGCTGTCTGGTTACAAGTGGTGGAAGGAAGCTGGGAAGGGATAAGGATGGTGAAACTAGGGTACTGGCTGTGGATATGGAAGAAGTGGACAAGTTCTAGAGACTTAAAAAGGGTATCAACTGGATTTTTTGACTTTAGAAAAAGAGGTGGGAGTGGAGGTCTTTTTGTGCTTTATAATCATGTATTTCAAGACTGAGTGGGTTTCTATTTCACTCGAGATCAGGCCCTTATTTTTAATGCTAGTCTCTTATGTGATCCCAAATTGGGAATTCTAGTCCTATCTCTGACCTGTGCAGGAGTGCATGCTAAGAAGCTTCAGGTGTGTCTGATTGTTTGTGACCCTAAGGGCTGTAGCCCACCAGACTCCTCTGTCCATAAGATTTTCCAGGCAAGAATACTGGAGTGGGTTGCCATGCCCTCCTCCAGGGGATTTTCTTGACCCAGGGATCAAACTTGCATCTCTGGTGTCTCCTGCACTGGCCAGCAGGTTTTTTACTAGTGCCGCCTGGGAAGCCCATCTCAGATACATAAAGGTAAAGAGAAAAATCATCCAAGCCTCTTGGTGCTGATCCACGTCTAATCTTCCCCTTCCATTCAGGGGCCAGAGCAGTCCAAGTTTGCATTTCAAAAATCTGTTTGCTCCAGTGTATAATTGTCCTTCATTCTTGTTATGTATCAGGAGTTTAAAAGCTGCTCATAATTGGCGAGAGTAGATCTTAATGCATCCTAACAGATGAAGGATTTGTGCAGATTTTTTTCCCACTCCTTTCAGACTCACTCTGTAGTCTCCATTACTCCATGTAACAGCAACCACATTTTCAAGCAATGACAGCTATGAAAAAATAAAACTATCAGTCATTGTCAGATACTTTATAAATGGAGACAGAGGAGGGGTTCTGTTCTCCATGCAGCAGGACAGAGGAGAAAGGTCAGTGATATATCATGTGGTATAGGATTTCCCCTTAAGCAATCTTCTGCTAAGACTTGCTCACAGAGTGGAAGCTTTTGTCTGAACAAGGGCTCTGGCGACTGCTCCTCCACTGAAGGCTATAGACATTTTAAGTCTCTGCTCTGTACAGTATTGAAGAAAGAAAAGGATGCTTCTCAAGTGGATTTGGAAAAAAAAAAAAGTTAATTTTTGCCATTGATGATGGCCGGGAACTAATATTAACAGTTGTTTAACTTATGAAAAATTAATTAGGTGACATAAATTATGTATGTGGGAAAAAATATCTATCAATGGGTGGTTTGAGGATTCAGAAGAGCACTTGCATTGATAACAAAAGGTATTTTGTGCAGCAGGTCATGTTTCGGGTGGGTTTCTTTCTTCCTTTGTGCCTGAAAAGGATGAATACAGAATTGTTCTTAGGCAGCTCCCTGGTAGTGAGGGAACCAGTCATTTCAACAGAGTTTATCATTATGTTCTTGTCTGCTGTTTGGATGCTTAGAAGGCAATTGACAAAAATTAAATAGAAAAGACAGAGAACTGAACTGGAATGTCTGAATACTGAACCCGTGTGCCTGGCAACGCAGCACAGCCTCTCCATGTGTCCTTCTCCCAGATCTCTTGAGAAAAGAACAAACACAGTGACCCAGAAATTGAAACCCATATATGCAATGTAAAAAGTAAACTTATAGATGCTAACGGATGTTTAGATTTAGTTTTTAAATTTTGTGGCGTGATTAAACATTTTTTTTTTACATTATGTCAGTCTTAGTGTAACATTTGAGTTATTGTACTTTTCTTTCTGGTTATTTTATCTCTTCTATACCAAGAAATATAGGCAGCTGCAATACCCTTGAATAGTTGCAAATTGGAGCAGAATGGGTTGGAAATGTTTAATGTTACTTTGAAAGAGACATTGTAACGCCGTCAATATGACTTTTTAAAAAGTTCCATAAGTCTATTTTTGGAACAATGTGGGGGTATAGTAATTAAATGTAAATAAATATAGTCCAAATTCAAAATAATTTTCTCTAAATTATATAATAAAAAAACAAATCAATTGAGGAAATAGTAGTTAACCTGAGTTAATGACATATTTACTTTTGGTTCCAATCTTGGCACATATGATTGGAATCTTTAGTATAAATTTCATTATATTCTTCTATTAGAACACCATAGATAGTTAAGCATTAAATGAAAAAAATACTCAAATTTCTGGTACTACCTGATTTTCTATAGCCTGTCTCACTAAATTATATAATAAAAAAACAAATCAATTGAGGAAATAGTAGTTAACCTGAGTTAATGACATATTTACTTTTGGTTCCAATCTTGGCACATATGATTGGAATCTTTAGTATAAATTTCATTATATTCTTCTATTAGAACACCATAGATAGTTAAGCATTAAATGAAAAAAATACTCAAATTTCTGGTACTACCTGATTTTCTATAGCTATTTCTATTTTACTGTTTTCCTTAATCTCTCTTTTAAAAAGATAAAATACTTTTATTTAAAGAAAATAGCTTAATTAACATTAAGCAGCAGTGTCTCTAATAAAACTGAAAGAAATTAATGATTTTGTCCTGGAACTAAGGACAAACTTTTTTTGTTTGTATTTGTATTTGTTTGTATTTTGCAAATACAAACAAACACCTCAAGAAAAGTCTAGGTTTCCCTGGTGGCTCAGTGGTAAAGAATCTGCCTGCCAATGCCAGAGACGTGGGTTCAATCCCTGGGTAGGGAAGCTCTCCCTGGAGAAGGAAACAGCTACCTATTTCAGTATTCTTGCCTGGGGAATCCCATGGACAGAGGAGACAGGTGGGCTATAGTCCATGGGGCTGCAAAAGAGTCGGACATGACTTAGCAACTAAACAATAAAGAATAGTCTAAAATCAAGAAAATACTTCCCTCCACTTATTTTTAGCAATTAAGTAGGCATTTATAATCCTAGCTGAGTCTGACTTCTTTTGCAGGTGGCAGGGGGGTGGTATCCAAGGGTTTCACTGAAGGATAGAATATAGAACATGCAGTATACAACTAATTTTCATGGTGATATTATCCTTGAAATTTTATCTTATATCTATGGTTCTGCAGAAGAAAAAGTATGGATAAAAATGTTAATTGCATCTGTACTGTCAATTCTAAGGGCCTCTTTTAATTCACAAATGTCCAAATAGGAACTTAAAACTGAGTGACTGAAATGTATCTCATTATATTCTGGGTGGAAAAGCCTGTTTAAAACTCAATATTGAAAAAAATTTGCAATGTCTCTACAGAGACAAGTGCACCTGGAGACAAATGACTAGACTCCCATAAAACAGAAGCTTAATTATGCTCACCTACATTTTGAAAATATTTCCAACAAATTACTGTGAGTAGGTAATACATCTATCAAGGCAAGATTCTAATTTCATATTCACAGTCATGTGGTCCTATAAACTCCTCTAATAAGGCCTTGACTAAGTTTTTCTTGTGACCTCAGCTGAAATATTGCAGGCTGTGTGTTTTGTTGTGTCTCCAATTTATTTCTGACCTTGGTGCTGCCCGGGCACAATGAGGCAAGTGAAGGGTGGAGATCAGATTTAATTTTGAATTTCCGGACGGCTTCTGGTTTGTATCTCAACTTGAACATTACTTAAACATGTTATTTTTGGTCAATGACTTTTTATGCAGCATACTGGGCAAATATAATTAAGTGGGCTAAGTTTTGTTCTCAGCTGGCCTCTGAGTTCTTGTATGGGAACTTGGAATCTCAACAGGAAACACCTGTATGGTAGTTGTATATCGAGCCGTCCCAGAGAATTAGTATATAACATTGTTCCTGAGCCTCACAAGCTCTTCCCCAAATAGAAATGCTCAAATGTATTTGAAGGCTGCACTTTTAATTACTACAAAAAACTCAAACTCTCAGCTTAGAAATAAACCTTGTTTTAAGGGTATATTTAGACATATGAATGTCATATTTAGACATTCATACACTTAGACATATGAATAGTGTTTTTATACAGTTCATGGGGTTCTCACAGCTAGTATACTGGAAATGAGGAGGAACTAAAGAGCTTGTTAATGAGGGTGAAGGAGGAGAGTGGAAAAGCCTGTTTAAAACTGAAAAAAACTAAGATCATGGCATCCGGTCCCATCACTTTGTGGCAAAGAGAAAGCGAGAAGGTAGAAGCAGTGACAGATTTCCTCTTCTTGGGCTCTAAAATCACTGTAGATAGTGACTGCAGCCGTGAAGTTAGAAGACGATTGATTGCTTCTTGGCAGGAAAGCTATGACAAACCTAGACAGTTGTGTTAAAAAGGAAAGACATTACTTTCCCGACAGAGGTCCAAATAGTCAAGGCTATGGTCTTTTCAGTAGTCATATATGGATGTGAGAGCTGGACAATAAAGAAGGCAGAGCTCTGAAGAATTGATGTTTTTGGACTGTGGTGCTAGAGAAGCCTCATGAAAGTCCCTTGGAAAGAAAGGCGGTCAAACCAGTCAATCCTAATGGAAATCAACCCTGAATACTCTTTGGAAGAAGCTGAAACTCCAATACTTTGGCCACCTGAGGCAAACAGCTGACTCATTGGAAAAGACTCTGATGCTGGGAAAGATTGAATGCAGAAAGAGAAGAGGGCAACAGAGGATGAGATGGTTGGATGGCATTACCAACTCAATTCACATGAACTTGGGCAAACTCTGGGAGACAGTGAGGGGAGCCAGGTGTACTGTAGTCCATGAGGCGGCAAAGAGTTGGACACGACTTGGTGACCAGACAACAACAATGTATCTACATTGTTTTTAAAATCAATTATAGCAAAAGCACCACACTGATGTGTGGTGAACAACAGGGAAAACTGTATATATGTGGGAGGAGGAGGGATATTGGACTTCACTGTACTTATTTTTTTTATAAGTCTAAAACTTTTCTAAAAAATAAAGTCAATTAATTTTTTAGAAAAATTACAATATTAATAAGGAAAGAAGCTACCATACTACAGAATCAACTGGAACAGCTAAAAGAGAAATGGCACTTTGGTAACATCAAAAAAGTGATTTATTGTAATATAAAATTAGGGTGTTTGAAATATTTAATGAGAAAATATTAAAATGATCAAGAAATAAGAAAATCTGAAGAAAGAAAGAATCATGACTATTTGAAGATTAGCCAGTAGATACTTAAGGGGAGGGGGCAGTTATAATTGGAATAAAAAAACTTAGTGAGACTATTAGACTTCCACTTTCAGCCAAGATGGAATAACAGGGAATGTATGTATAACATCCCACCTGAACTAACTTTTAAAAATGAAAAACAATATGAGAAACAATGGTTTTCAAGACACTAGGTACCAGATATCAGGGGACATTGATATATGTGAGATAAGAAACAAGTAAGGTGAATCCTATAATTTCCTAAGATTACCATCTAGAGAGAGTTTCCAAGCCATGGTGCCGGGTGGAGGAACCCAGGCAGAACCTGGCAGGCTCCTTGAGTTCAGAAGGTAGAACTGATAGTCCTGGGAGACCAAGGTGGCTAGGCACTGCAGGAGAGAAATGCATAGACAGAACTCTGGAATTCTGCAGAGGGGCCCTCAGGTATTTAGCAGAGTTCTGCCTGTACATGTGGGGAAAATCCTGGAGTCTGGAGCTCTTGAATCACTCAGAAGGATGAGAAGTAACAGTGCCTGATGCTTATAGAGGACTGAGAATAGTATCTGTCTCACTAAGCTAACTGAAAAGTCTCAAAATTTAAAGGACATTTGGCAAAGTATAGAGAAGAATCTTCCCTCAGTAATGTGGAACATGTCATGCAAAGATGGGCTCAATAAAGGACAGAAATGGTCTGGACCTAACAGAAGCAGAAGATATCAAGAAGAGGTGGCAAGAATACATGGAAGACTGTACAAAAAAGATCTTCATGACCCAGATAATCATGATGATGTGATCATTCATCTAGAGCCAGACATCTTGGAATGTGAAGTCAAGTGGGCCTTGGAAAGCATCACTACGAACAAAGCTAGTGGAGGTGATGGAATTCCAGTTGAGCTGTTTCAAATCCTGAAAGATGATGCTGTGAAAGTGCTGCACTCAATCTGCCAGCAAATTTGGAAAACTCAACAGTGGCCACAGGACTGGAAAAGATCAGTTTTCATTCCAATTCCAAAGAAAGGCAATGCCAAAGAATGCTCAAACTACCGCACAATTGCACTCATCTCACATGCTAGTAAAGTAATGCTCAAAATCCCCCAAGCCAGGCTTCAGCAATACATAAACCGTGAACTCTCTGATGTTCAAGCTGGTTTTAGAAAAGGCAGAGGAACCAGAGATCAAATTGTCAACATCCACTGGATCATGGAAAAAGCAAGAGAGTTCCAGAAAAACATCTATTTCTGCTTTATTGACTATGCCGAAGCCTTTGACTGTGTGGATCACAATAAACTGTGGAAAATTCTGAAAGAGAAGCAACAAACAGAACCTTATTAGCTGTAGGACAACATCAAATGGCTTAATATACCCATAAGGAATCTCTTAAGAAGAGTGCAGAGCAGGAGACAGAAAGAACATTTACAGAAGTAATAGCCCAAAGTTTCCCAAACTTGATAGTAATTATAAATTTATAGATCCAAGGACCACAATAAAGCCCAGCATAAGAAATATAAAAACACTACATTAATGCACATCATAATATAAGTGCTCAAAATTAGCCATTAAGAAAAGTCTTATAAGTAGGCAAAGAGAAAAACATATTACATGTAGAGAAACAAAGATAACTAGAGTGTAGTTAGAAACATTGCAAATGAGAAGACAGTGGAGTAATATTTTAAATACTTAAATACAAAAAAAAAAAAAGCTTGGCACCCTAGACTTCTATACCAAATCAAAATATCTTTCAAATATGAAGATTAAAAAGTTTTTTTCACCTATGAAAAGCTGAGAGAACTCACTGTCAACAGAGTCTCTCTATAAGAGCTATTAAGAAGAGTTTTAGGACAAAAAGAAAATGATACCACAAGGATCTGTAGAGCTGCACAAAGGAGTGAAGAACACAAGAAATGGGAACTGCAAAGTTAAACATAAATCCAAATCTGTCTTATTATTTAAATATCTTTAAAAGATCATTGTCAGATTAGACAAGATAATGACAATGTTGTATAGGTTTTACATAATAAGTAAAAAGCACAGAGGTCAGTAAGGGAAAAAAATTAAAAATACTATCACATGTTTCTTATATGTTCAGTAGCATAATATTACTTATAGGTAAACTAGAGTCTAAAAAAATTTATGTTATACCAACCCTAAAGAAACACTAACCATAACTGGTGGCTCAGAGGTTAAAGTGTCTGCCTCCAATGCAGGAGACCTGGGTTCGATCCCTGGGTTGGAAAGATCCCCTGGAGAAGGAAATGGCAACCCACTCCAATATTCTTGCCTGGAGAATCCCGTGGATGGAGGAGCCTGGTAGGCTACATACAGTCCATGGGGTCGCAAAGAGTCGGACACGACTGAGCGACTTCACCTTCACCTTCAAAGAAACACTAAGATAACAAAAACCAAGAAAAAATAAAGTTAAATACTTTAAAATATTAATTAATCTAAAAGAAGATAGAAAAAAGAGAGAAAAGAGAACAAAGAACAGATTGGGAAAAAGAGAAAACACTTAGGAAGAAAGATTTGAACTTAACCATATTGACAGTCACTAAATAAATGCCTCTGCCTCATGTACATGAGTCCAAAACTGAATACTGTTAATGTTAATTCTTCCTAAACTGACCTCTAGATTTAATATAATCCAAATAGAATTCCTAACAGGCTACTTTGTAAAAGATGACAAAATTATTTAAAACTTAATATGGAAATGCAAAGACTCTAGAAAAGCCTAAATAATTTTTTAAAAGAGGAACTAACAATACCTAACAATACAAGAGTTATAAGTCTAAAATCAGGACAGCATTGTATCATGATAGAAAAACAGACCAATCAAACATGACGCAGAGTCCAGAAATAGACTCACACATATATGGGAAATGGATTTTGATGCAGGTGCAAAGGCAACTCAGTGGATAGAAATAGTCCTTTCAACAAGCGGTGCAATAACAACTGGATATCCATGTGCAATTAAGATAGAAAGTAAGGGAGGGAGGAGGGAAGGAAGGAGAGAAGAAAAGGAAGAAATTTGATCCATACCTCACACCAAATACAAAACTCAAATGAGTCATAAACTAAATATAAAGCACAAAACTATAAATCTAGTAGAGGAAAACAGAAGAAAAACCTTCGTGAGTTAAGTAAAAAAGTTTTAGCTACAAACTATAAAGCACAATCTATAAAAGAATAAATTGGACTTAATCAGTATTAAAGGCTTTGACTCTTCAAAAGACACAAGTAAGATAATGAAAAGCCAAGCCACAAACTGGGAGAAAATATCTGCAACTCATGTATCTGATAATGGACTTACATATAGAATATATTCATAGAACTCCTAAAATTCAATAAAAAACCAAACCACCCATTAAAAAAAAGGGGGGGGGGAGTATTCAAATAGCCACTTCACCAAAAAAAGATACAGAGATGATAGATAAACACATGCAAAGATGCTCAACATTAATCATTAAGAAAACACAATAAAACCACAATGACATACCACTACACATCTAAAAGGATGACTAAAATCTAAAAAAATAAAATGACCATATCAAGTATTTGTAAGGATGTGGAGAAACTGGAACACATCTGTATCGGAGATCGTATGGGCAGCTTCTTAAAATGATAAACACTTAGATCCTGAAATCATTAGAAATGATGACAATTGTATAAGGTAGAATGACAGAGATCTGCTTAAAAACATGCACAAACAACTTTTAAGGAGTTATAGGAACAGCACAGGGATTTGTAGATATGTTTAACAAAAGCATATTAATTTTCTAATACGATGACAAGAGCTTCAAAAATGAGGCTTTTACAAGAAGTCAGGAAGGGCAAGCATCTGGCAGTGCCAATGAGGAGTAAGGTATGCAGAGAATTATCTCCAGATCCGAAGACAAGGAGGCTGTGGAAAGAAAAAGCTCCCCAGGAGAGGGATGAGGGGCAGAGGATTTTCGGGGAAAGCCAGGGCTCCATCAGAGCCGGAAGGTGAAGGGAAACACAGGGAAGAGACACAGAACAGAGAGAGGACTGTGATGATGACAGATTGTGAGTCCCAAGAAATGTTGACAAAATTGTTTACGAAGAGACCTTGTTTATCTGAGGACTATGAATAGATTTTATTTTGTAAATTGTGTATAAAGCAGACATTTATGTTTACGTAGATACCGGCTGTGTTCCCATTCAATAAAGACATATTCTAGGACACTTACCTAAAACACTAGAAGAGAGGAGGGTTCTGTCAGAGAAGCATTTATGCATAGTCCCAACCCATAGCAAGCTCCATGTCTGTTATTTGTATTTTGATTGCTCGAAGAGAACTTTAATAGGGTCCTGATACTCACTGTTCATACTGTTCCTGCCTCTTGAGAAATCTGTATGCAGGTCAAGAAGCAACAGTTAGAACTGGACATGGAACAACAGACTGGTTCCAAATAGGAAAAGGAGTCCGTCAAGGCTGTATATTGTCACCCTGCTTATTTAACTTATATGCAGAGTACATCATGAGAAACGCTGGACTGGAAGAAACACAAGCTGGAATCAAGATTGCCGGGAGAAATATCAATAACCTCAGATATGCAGATGACACCCTGGGATTTCTTTGGAAGGAATGATGCTAAAGCTGAAACTCCAGTACTTTGGCCACCTCATGCGAAGAGTTGACTCATTGGAAAAGACTCTGATGCTGGGAGGGATTGGGGGCAGGAGGAGAAGGGGACGACTGAGGATGAGATGGCTGGATGGCATCACTGACTCGATGGATGTGAGTCTGAGTGAACTCCGGGAGATGGTGATGAACAGGGAGGCCTGGCGTGCTGCGATTCATGGGGTCGCAAAGAGTCGGACACGACTGAGTGACTGAACTGAACTGAACTGAACTGATACCCACTGTTAAGAGGAGGGCGTAGCAACTCACTCTAGTATTTTTGCCTGGGGAATCCCAAGTTCAGAGGAGCCTGGTGGGCTACAGTTCATAGGTGGCAAAGAGTCAGACACGACTGAAGGACAGCATGCAAGCACTCATTGCTAAATGTAAAATTATGAAATTGAACTGTCTGTGAAATTCAAGCATTTTCTTTGATTCAAGGCAGCTATTTTAATCAATGTAGAAAATGTTAATAAAATAAATGACTAGCTTTGCATGAAAAAAATATTTTTTTAAATATCAATATCATCATGAAAAACATGAAATATCTCTTTTTCTCCCAGGAGAATATCTATATATACATATGTATAGTTAAAATCTTTAACTCGGCTAAAATTAACTTAAGACCAATATGTAAATCACTGACTAGAGAACAGCAGTGTCCACATAGGCACAATATATTGTCATATCTCAGATGAGGAACAGGGATTAATTAAGGGATTAATGTACATTTGTTATATGAACATGCCTTTCTGTGGTTTCCTGTTTGTCTGTCACCTACCAGGACAGCATCTCTATAGTGAGACTTCCCAGGACACATTCATTATGATAGACTAGAAGGTATAATTCCCTTTAACTGAATATGGTTCCCCCTTGCCTCATTCTACACAATATTTTGTGCATTGCAGATGCAGAGAAGTTTGAGAGGAGAGGTTAAGATTGAGGTCCATGCTGATGGACCTCACTTTACGTTTCCTGAGATTTAAGGAAGCCGAAGGATGCTGCCGGAGCCAGGAGTTGGCTCCCATATCAAGAGCCCACCACTCCCACAGCTGCACTCTGAAGAAGAGAAATCTCATTGTGGACTGCAGCTTGGCTGGATAAATGTACTCTCAGGCAGGCCGTGGGGGCAAAGAGCTTCCATATGATGTTCCACATGATTGCACTCATAGCAGGATGGGTTTCTAT
Source organism: Cephalophus harveyi (assembly GCA_006410635.1). Taxonomy (NCBI): domain Eukaryota; kingdom Metazoa; phylum Chordata; class Mammalia; order Artiodactyla; family Bovidae; genus Cephalophus; species Cephalophus harveyi. Next base: position 268,835 of record SJYT01077724.1, read on the forward strand.
GCTTTAGGAAGTCTACGAGGAACAAGAATCCTGTTATCTTGTCTTCCATGCAGTAAAGACACTATAAAAATACTTGCTACATATAATAAACACTAGAGTGTATTTCACCTCTGAACTCTATATAATTCAGCCTTTGTCCAGGTATAAGATCTAAAAATTTCAGGCATAATGTGCCCTAAATTTTGATGTGACTAGACCAAGGCAGTGTATTGAAAACTTTAAGGAATTATTTCAAATAAGTATGCTTTCATGAAATTTTAAAAATAACCAGCCAAACAGTTAAAATTGAATTTATTTTCTTCAGAAGCTCTTTCAGTCTTTAAAAAGACTGCTTCTGAATTTCACTATTCTGCAGGAAAAAGAATCAATTCTGATATTAAAATTTTGTTTTGATTTTTTTTTTGAGACTACAAGTTGATGCTATAAAAGAATAGCATATCAAGCTTGTTCTTTAAAGTCTAAGTAACTGCTGAAACTAACAGAAAAATTTAGTTACAATAGATGAATATCAAATCATTATGTTGAGCACTTGAAACTAAAGTGTTACATATTAGTTATACCACAATAAAAATAGCAATTGTGGCTATACTATTTAATTGTCCATAGTCAGTTCAGTTCAGTTGCTCAGTCATGTCCAACTCTTTGTGACCCGATGGACTGCAGCACACCAGGATTCCCTGTCTACTGCCAACTCCTGGAGCTTATGCATATTATTATCATTCAATTTATATTTTGTTTTTATGATTCTTATCAAAGCCATAACATGGTTTAAGAATTTTTTTTTTACAAACTTTTGTTTGAGAAATGGTGATTGTTTAAAAACAGGCCTATATAGAACCTGCCCATTATTTGTCAAGGTTCTTAGATTAAGTATGTTTGCTGTTATTGTTTTGTTGCTTCTATCATCATAGGCATCACAGTGGTTAGTGAAACTTCACATACCTTTAAAATTGCTCTGAGTTTTAATAGCAGTTTGTAGGAGAAACTTCTCTTAAAAAAAAAAAAGTCATGTTTGTAGCCTAAATTCATTCAACAGACAATAATCATCAGGACTGTAGTATAAGCTTGACACTCTACTAGTCAATGAGAATGCAGAGATGAGAAACACAGTCGTCAAGGGCCAGAAGGTCACCCTCTGATGGTGATGACAGTGAAGATCAGAGAAGTCTACAGTTAACATCAAATTAAATAAATGTCATGATTAGTGATATGTGCAAAGATCCATGGGGACCAAAGAGGAAAAAGATGGGGGGCCGGGGGGTATGAGACAATGTTGGGGTGGTAGTGAGGTGGGGTGCCGGGAGCCAGCATGAGGAACTCCGCCCATGGCAAAGGTCATGAGGAAGGAGGCTTGGCATATGCAAAGGCGTGATCAAGCCTCAGGAAACCTTCTGTTCCCAAGCATCTACCCCCCAAACCAGAGTCTGTTTTATGCTCTCACCTACACCTCTGACTTTACGGGGGGTTCTCCCCCATCACCATTTCTCTCTGAGAAGGAGTTAACTTGCAGCTCCAAGTCAATAAAAATTCCTGGGCGTGACAAGAGTGTTTCAGTTTAAGAACTCCTCTGAAGGTTATCTAGCCTGCCTGTACAGGTTCGTCTGGCCACATGTGATTGTTTATAGCCTCCTGACCCTGAGAGGCACGACATGTTTTGGACTTACTAAAGGCAAATTCTTTTGGGAAGTTAGAAATTATTGGTATAGTGGGTTGGTTAGGAATTATATTGGTGAAGGGTTTTTTCATTTGTTGTGCCAATAATTGCTGCTAATTCCCTGCCCTGGGTGTGACAAGGGTGTCTCAGGTCAAACCTCTCTGCTGGCAAACTAGCTTGTGTGACAGGATTATCCATACTCCTGCCACTACCCACATGATTGTTTACTACCTCTCAACCATAAACAGCACAAAGAGTTTTGAAGTATTTTGAGAGTCTTAATTAGCATAGGGCTTTTCTCATTGTTGAGTCAATGATTGCCTCCTAGGCCTCCATATCCTTAGGCACCTGGGAATATATTAATCAATGTATTTGGAATATAGAAAAGGAAATATAGTAGTTTTTGAGGTTAGCAATACTAGACTTTTTGAGTTAATGAATTTTCTCTTTTGATATAGATCACTGTACTTTGTTATAAATCACTGTGTCCTTGCTATGTAAAAATGTAACTTTATCACTATCTTAAGACTAAATAGATCTTAAGGGGAACATTGGTGAAGGGTTTTCATTTGTTGGGCTGATGTTTGCTGCTAAATCTCCATATTCCCTGCCCTTATAATGAATATAACTAGCATATAGGAGAAATAAGTATTAACCTTTAAGATTAATCATGTTAACCTTAGGTTAAATAAATTCCTTTCTTAGTTGTAACCCACTACACCCTCACCCTATAGGAATGCAACTTTATCTGGTACCTTCAGAGGGTGGCGCCTGGTTTAAGAAAAAACACCCTTGGAAAAAATAAGTTTTTTGGTTATCAGAAAGAAAGGGTCATAAAATGTCAGCAGGCCTCATGGCCAGAAGATGATGTAAAACCCCTAAGACCTTTTTTTATGTAAAGCACCTGATTTTGATAAAGGTCAGGACTGCTGACCCCCGCGTGACTCTGTATTCATCCCTATGTGTAACAAAAGGTATATAAGCAAACCTAAAAAATAAAGAAATGGGATCAGTTTCTGGAAAGACTGATTCCCCCATGTCGTTTCTTTCTTGCTCCCCGTTTTTCTGGCTGAATTCCCATCTGGAGCGTGGGTGCTCGCCACGTCTACTTACTTGCCCCGGCTTTTAAGTTCCACGCGAGAAGGAGCCCAAGGAGGGGCACCTTCCGATATTCAAGTGGCGCCGGTGGCCCAACGTAGATGGTGCAAATTCCTTGTCTTGGAATTTTATTGGTATCCCACGTAAACCAAGTTATTCAGCCTCTTTTTCTCCACTAATATTTCCTACTACACTATCCATTTCTAATCTCTCTCTATATCTGTAATTAATTAAGTTTTTTCCAAGGATGCTGACTCCATCTCCACCTTCGAATCACCCTGGATCCACTGGGGCTGGACCCCGGCAGTGGGGGGAACCCCTATTCAGGGGGAAGCACCTCAACGAAAAGGGATATAATAAACTGAGCTATATTTAAATTTTTTCAAATTATTTTTTATATTTTATTAAAGTCTAGTTGATTTACAATGCCCATGGTAGTTTCTGGTGTTCAGCAAAGTAATTCATATGTATTATTATATTATTTATTCTTTCACAAATTCTCACAATCATGGAAAACCAACATGGTTACCAATGGAGAAAGGTGGGAGGGATAAATTAGGAGATGGGATTAGCAGATATACGTTCAGTTCAGTTCAGTCGATTAGTCGTGTCCAACTCTTTGTGACCCCTTGAATTGCAGCACACCTTAGGGCAAAATAAATAATCATCCTCATGGTAGGAGGGAGACCTTGGAACAGAAACCCCAATGGAAGAGGTGAGAGGCTCAGGCCAAGAAATGTGACAAAGGAGATGCTCTCAACATAGTGCTCAGTACAGTGAAAGGAAAATGCACCAAGAGAAAAGATGAGGAGGCGCTAAGGAAGATGGTGTTACCACCAGGCTGGAAGGCAGGGCACAGCACAAGACAAGACCTCCTGAGGTCAGTCTAGTGGGAGAAACAGGACTCAGGCCAGCCCCCAGCAGGGGATGGAAAAGGATGGCAGCGAAGTACCCTTCTTACCTGTGTGGTGGCTGGGGAGGTTCGGGCGGCTGCAAAAAGCAAAGCCTGGCTGGGATATCGCAGTCCAGAGAGATGCCTCAGCATGGTGTCTGCTGCTGGGCTGAGACTTTGGAGTAAACGTCAGCAAAAGCTCAGACCCCTGAGTCCTGAAAGCTCTAGGAAACACATGGAACATTGGAAGATTCTGTGTCTGGCCAGGATCTTCCTGGTGGTGCTGTTTGTCGACACGGTTTCCCCTGAACCACAGTCTGTTTACTGACCAGTGGCCCCCGTGAGCTGTCCCCTTGTGGCCTTGCTCCTGGGAGCACAGTATCAGTTCTGGGCCGTAGGGACCACTATCCTCTGAGGTCTCAGTGGACACTCCCTCTCCCTCCGGGGTCAGAACCTGCCCAGTTTACAGAGGGCAGGTCAGGGTCCCCAAAGATGATGAAAATGAAGGCTGTGATGGAGGAAGCTTTATTTTTCTAGTATTCAATTTAATTAGTTAATTTATCTATATGGCTGCATTTGGGTCCTAGTTACTTGCAACACAGGGGACCTCTAGTTGAACTCTTAGTCATGATTTGGAGTCTAGTTCCCTGATCAGAGATCCAACTCTGGCCCCTTGCATTGGTGGGCCCTCTGCACTGGGAGCCGTGGAGTCTTACTCACTGGACCACCAGGGAGGTTCTAGGAAGCGTTCAAGCTGTGAGGAGCTTAGTGGTGCCAGAAGACTGGGGTCCTCTGGGCAGCAGTCTGAACCCAGCCCAAGCGGTGCCAACACTGCTGGTATCCATAGCAGCATGGGAAATCTTGTTCTTAGTCCCACTGGGCTTCATCAATCCCTACTACTTTTATACACACTACTCTTTCACTTGGAATACTGTCTCCCCACTCTTCCTTTTCTACATGGCAAACCCAGGTTTAAACATTTAACTCAAAATGTTGGATAAATGCCTCACTGCACGTGAATTCAAACTGCTGTCCCTTCTCTCCTCCTCCTAGCCTGACTAGGTGATCATATTACCAAGTTATTAGAAACAGAGGCCCTCTGATGCAAAAGCCTTTCTAGATGGAGCCATGGTTAGCGGAGGTAGGAAGGTGGGCGGACCCTGGTTGCATCTTTGCTTCTGATTGGTGAGTTGGCTATCACATGACTCCTCATCTTCCCAGAGTGGTCCAACCGGGACTCCAAGGCAGCAAGCTGGAGGGTGTGCACCGGGGCTTTAGGATCTTCCAGGGGACTGGTCAGTACTATGAATATGTCTGACTCTGCGACTCCCATGGACTGTAAGCCCGTCAGGTTCCTCTGTCCATGGAATTCTACAGGCAAGAATACTGGAGTGGGTAGCCAGCTATTCCTTTCTCCAGGGGATCTTCCCCACCCAGGGATGGAACCCAGGTCTCCTGCTTTACAGGCAGATTCTTTTACTATCTGAGCCACCAGAGAAGCCCCATATATGAATTTACTCAATCTTTAAATGTAGAGGCCGAAAGTGTATGATTGTGTGTAGTAAGGTGGGGGTCTCTCTAGAAACAATTTTTGAGTGACTGAAGACCTACATGTCAACATCATTCTGGTGGCTCAAACTCAAGAAATAACTTGAAAGAAATACCACACTGGTCAGAAAAAGAATCCCCTAGCTAGGTCGTCCTCCTGGAATCTGATCAGAACACTGGGTCTCTGAATGACCCCACTGAGACTTCTCCTAACATCTGGATTGCTATCTGCCAAACTGACTAACAGCTGGAGTGTGACTTTCTAGAAGGTGAGAACTGGCATGAGACCCTCGGTGTTTCTGCATAGGTAATTCCCAGACCCCAGCAGGAGGCTTAGATGTTTTCCTGGAAGACAGCTTCTTCCCACCTGGCTGCCTGCAGCACAGGCAAGGGTTGCCTGGGAGTAAAAGTGGTACTGCCCTTAAATATACATCAATATTTGTATAGACTGCAATAATAATCTAGTGATGAGTGAATGAGAAGATTTGACCTAATCTTCATTCTTGGCTGCAGATATCTAGTTTCTGTAGATGTAAATATTTTCTAATGCACAGACTTCAAGTATACTAATTGGACATTTAGATTTAGTTATTATTACAAAAAGGTTGCGTGTTTAGTACTCAAAACAGAAAAGCAAATGTAAGAAACCTTGCATCTAAATTTCCACCTATGTATCATATGGCATGTATATGTCATATAAGACATATGACAAAAGGCTACTGAATAGAGCAGGAAAACATATCCAACATTTTGAGTTAAATGTTTAAACCTGGGTTTGCCATGTAGAAAAGGAAGAGTGGGGAGACAGTATTCCAAGTGAAAGAGTAGTGTGTATAAAAGTAGTAGGGATTGATGAAGTATAAGAATTGTAGTTCTGTATGGCCTGAATCCATCTTGGTTGGCCCCACAAGGCATGGCTTAGTTTTATTGAGTTAGACAAGGCTGTGACCCATGTGATCAGATTGGCTAGTTTTCTGTGATTATGGTTTCAGTGTGTCTGCACTTTGATGCCCTCTTGCAACACCTACTGTCTTACTTGAGTTTCTCTTACCTGACAAGGGGTATCTCCTCACAGCCATCTCTCCTAACCTTGAACGTGGAGTAGCTCCTCTTGGCCCTCCTGCGCCTGCTCAGCCACTGATCCTTGGATGTGGGGTTGCTCCTCTCGTCTGTCTGACAGAATGTGGTCCACTGAAGAAGGGAATGGCAAACCACTTCAGTATTCTTGCCTTGAGAACCCCATGAAAAGGCAAAATGATAGGATACTGAAAGAGGAACTCCCCAGGTCAGCAGGTGCCCAATATACTACTGGAGATCAGTGGAGAAATAACTCCAGAAAGAATGAAGGGATGGAGCCAAAACAAAAACAATACCCAGCTGTGGATGTGACTGGTGATAGAAGCAAGCTCTGATGCATAAAAAGCTATATTGCATAGGAACCTAGAATGCTAGGTCTATGAATCAAGGCAAATTGGAAGTGGTCAAACAGGAGATGGCAAGAGTGAACATCGACATTCTAGGAATCAGCGAACTAAAATGGACTGAAATGGGTGAATTTAACTCAGATGACCATTATATCTACTGCTGTGGGCAGGAATTCCTTAGAAGAAATGGAGTAGCCATCATGGTCAACAAAGAGTCCGAAATGCAGTACTTGGATGCAGTCTCAAAAACAACAGAATGATCTCTGTTCGTCTCCAAGGCAAACCAATCAATATCACAGTTATCCAAGCCTATGCCCCAACCAGTAACGCTGAACAAGCTGAAGTTGAACAGTTCTATGAAGAACTACAAGTCCTTTAGAACTAACACCCCAAAAAGATGTCCTTTTCATTATAGGGGATGCTAAAGTAGGAAGAAACACCTGGGGTAACAGGTAAATTTGGCCTTGGAATATGGAATGAAGCAGGGCAAAAGCTAGTAGAATTTTGCCAAGAGAATGCACTGGTCATAGCAAACACCCTCTTCCCACAACACAAGAGAAGACTCTACACATGGACATCACCAGATGGTCAACACCAAAATCAGATTGATTATATTCTTTGCAGCCAAAGATGGAGAAACACTATACAATCAGCAAAAACAAGACTGGGAGCTGACTGTGGCTCAGATCATGAACTCCTTATTGCAAAATTTAGACTCAAATTGAAGAAAGTAGGGAAAACCACTAGACCATTCAGGTATGACCTAAATCAAATCCCTTATGATTATACAGTGGAAGTGAGAAATAGATTTAAGGGCCTAGATCTGATAAATAGAGTGCCTGATGAACTATGGAATGAGGTTCATGACATTGTATAGGAGACAGGGATCAAGACCATCCCCATGGAAAAGAAATGCAAAAAAGCAAAATGGCTGTCTGAGGAGGCCTTACAAATAGCTGTGAAAAGAAGAGAAATGAAAAGCAAAGGAGAAAAGGAAAGATATAAGCACCTGAATGCATAGTTCCAAGGAATAGCAAGGAGAGATAAGAAAGCCTTCCTAAGTGATCAATGCAAAGAAATAGAGGAAAAGAACAGAATGGGAAAGACTAGAGATCTCTTCAAGAAAATTATAGATATCAAGGGAACATTTCATGAAAAAATGGGCTCGATAAAGGACAGAAATGGTATGGACCTAACAGAAGCAGAAGATATTAAGAAGAGGTGGCAAGAATACACAGAAGAACGGTACAAAAAAGATCTTCATGACCAAGATAATCACGATAGTG
>SJYT01077731.1:2201-30210 GCA_006410635.1 Cephalophus harveyi
CAAAGGGACATATCACATTTTATATAACCATTTACTTCTCTATTATTAAATACTTTGCTATTTCCAATATTTTTGTTATCAGAAAACACCTCTGTTCATAAGGCTTTTTTTCCTGTATTCAGGATGGTTTTCATAGGAGAAAGTCCCAGAAGCAGAATTATTGGATCAAACTATGAATATTTTCAGGCCCTTGATAATACAAGTTGCCAAACTGCTGTTCCAAAAGGGTTGTACCAGAAATGCATGAGTGTGTCCATTTAACTAAACCCTCACTGGCAGTGCATATTATTTTTTATCCACTCTTTCCCTTGTTGTTGTTCAGTCACTCAATCATATCTGACTCTTTTCAACCAATGCCATGGAAAGACCACCATGGATTCTTTCCCTAATCTGCAAGTGAAAAAATGATATCTCATTGTTTTCATTTGTATCTCCTTGATACTAGTTCCTGAACTTTAACTTAGTTTTGAAAATGCTCCTTTTGGAGAGAATGCATTTTTAGGGTTTCTGTTAAAACAGACATGCAAATCTAATATTAGATCCTAGCAGAAGGCAAAAGAAAATGACTAAAGGAGAATCATTCAAAAACTTTTAGAAACTTTGACATTTCTTTTCTGTTCTTTAATGACTGTAGATGCCAGGCATTACAGTTCTTTATCCGTTTTCCCCCAGCTGTACATAAGGTGTCACACTTGGAAATTTCACTCCATCATTCTGTAAGCATTGCTGGGGACAGACCTCGTTATCAAACAGTGCTGGACCAACTGATGTCACAGTGAACAAAGACTGAATCCTGGTCTAACAAAACCCTAGTCTAGTGCAGAAGGCAAGAGGGCTGTCCAGAGGAATGTGGAAGTACACAGCCATGAAACCTAACCAAGACTTGAAGGGTCTAAGCTGAGGCTTAAAGCAAAAGCTGACACTCCACCCCCACCCTCAGGTTTTTCTTTCAACCATTTCTCATGTGATAGGATTTTCAGACCCATCCTGGTCACTGTCTTCTGGATATACTCAACTTTGTCAATGTTCGTAAAATGTGGTGACTATACTTGAACATAATACTCCAGATGTGGTCTGATCAGCACACATGCTTCTAATACAGCCTAAAATTGTTTGGCTTAAAAAAAAAATAAGCTACACCACATTGTTGGCTCATATTAAACTTGTGATCAGCTAAATCCCCAAGAACTTTTTACATAAACTGCTGCCAAGTCACATCTCTCATATCCTGTACATATGCAATTTTTTAAACCTAAATTCAAGACTTTACATCTATCACTGTTAAATTTCATCTTGTAGGTTTTGACCTAGAGTTCCTACAAGCTGAGGTCATTTTAAATCTGGATTCTGTCATCCTATATATTAAACTATGCCACCCAGCTTTATGTTATCTGCAAAGTAAAAAGCCAGTCTTTGTGATCAGTTGTGATCAAGACTTTGCTCTATTAAGGTGGGGGCCATGATACGGACACCTTTATACCCCTCACAGTACTAAGTAGGCTGCCTTTTACACAGTAGGTGCGCAGTATTTGTTGCATGAACGAATGCCCAGGCAGAGCCAAAACAGTCCTGTGGCCCTTCACTAAACATCTTCCTCCAGGTTGATGCTGAATCTGTGGCTCAACTAGCTGTGAATTTGCCTAATTACTGGTTATGCAGTCAAATTTCACAATCTTATGCACAAGATATTACAGAATGTTTTGCTAAAATCCAGACATCCTGTATTTATGTTTGACATTCTGGCACAGTTGTTAGGATGCAGACAGCACGATGCAGCCATGAAAAAAACAGACTACTAGAGGCTGTTTATCATTTACCTCCCTGACACTTTCTCCTCAATCCTTACTCAGATTATGGGGGAACTTCCATTTTCTACTTTCTCCTATATGAATATTCTTGAATATTCAGTTCTTGTATGCCTTTAGGTTCTTTACATTAGAGAGGCAATTAAAAAAAATAATTTTACATTAAAAACTGCACTGACAAAGTGAAAAACTCATACATTTTTTATTAAAAAAAACTAGATGTATATTTAGGCTTATTAGCTTTTGAAAGAGGATAAACCTCAAAAGAGCCTACACAGTCCTATTCCTTCAAAAGAACCTATCGAAGTTTACAATTTTTAAAAGAGCAGAAACATATAGTATTTTACATGGAATAAAAATGAAAGAACTGACAGACACTGACTTAAGTCAAAAGGAAGCCTGAGTCTAAGACTATAGGACTGTATCGTCACCCAAATACTCTCCCCACCCCATTCCTGTCCCTTGAAAGTTTGGAATCAGAGATTTTAAGAAATAGACTGTTTAAGAAATAAAAGAATTCTCAGAGAATGAGCAGATAATGTGCCCAGCATGATTAATGGCCTTTCAATGATGAGCAAGTGTGGGAAACACATGACTCCTGGCAATGTGTACTTTGCCTGCCAGATGGTGCCTGACCCTCCACCCCATCCTTCATCCCTTTTTGGAGCTTTACCCCATCCATGACACCCATTCCATCTTTGACCTCCTCTCCTACCTCATCCCTGATCTCCACCCTCCAGGCTAAGGGATGAAGTGAAGCTGAGGGATGGGGTGAGGATGCCTGTTTTGCACATTACTTGGTAGTTTTTAAGAAGTAGCGGGACATTTTACTAGTTTGTTTTGTAGGCTTTTGCAGAAGTCCCCCCTCCCCGCCCATGTTAAAATGGTCTTGTCAAAAAGTTCCCAGCATCAAAAGAACTGATCAAAGCAAGTGTGTCCAAATGCCATATAACTACCTAAATAATGGAATGAAAGGAGTACCTGAGAATTAGAAGATTTGAGTATATATTTATGATTTCTACCAATCATTTGGCAAACCTTAGGAAATTCTGTTCCTAATCTGAGCCTGTCTTCCTTGTAACTGGAAAGTTTGGGCTAAATGATCTTCATAGTTCTTTCTCAAGCTATGATTCTCAGATGCCTGGTACTGTTATTACTATTTCATTTGTAATTATCTTGCCTTTAAGCATCTCTGGGTCAAGGACCACATCTCATACTTCTACAGAAGGCATCACACAATCCGGGCCCACAGTCGGCACTTACCATTTTTCAATTGAACTGATTTTCCATTTGTGAGCTAAACTGGCTGTAATTAGGCTTCTATTCAATAATTTTTCTCTGAAGAGCATATGACCCCACAGGTAACCTTGGTTGCTGGTCAGACTGTAACCATCAGGCCAAACTCTTTGCTTACAGAACATAAAAATTTACAAGGATGACTGAGAAAATATTGAGCCCTCCAAAAGTAAATCTGATGCAAGGTCCTCCATGGTAGACCCTGGCCAGATGGACTGATGCTTCCAAGTGATCCCTCCTCTCAGCTCCATCACCTCTCCACTGCCCTTGGCCTAAATAGTATATGTTAAGTCAAAGATGAAATGCACCCTACAGTCCAAGAAGGAAAAAGTAACCTGGTGAGATATCACTGATATTTTACATCCTAGGATAAAGCTTTTCTTACAACCTAAGTATTTCAGTGATTTTTTTTTCAAAGTAAATTTTACTCCTATCAAACTTTAATTTATGCTAACGACCACAGGGAATGTCATAATAATTCAGAACATTTTAATCTTCTTTTTGCTAAAATAACAAATTCATTCCACAAGTGTTCATTGAACCCCAAGTACATGTTAGACACCACTAGTTTGTTCAACTAGATATAGGTTACAATCCTGGAAAACACCCTCAGTTTTTTATCTTCTTTTCATGACAGTGATTAAATACCCAGCTTCTCAGATTTTTTAAAAGGTATGCTCCAAGCTCCTTATTAAGAAGACCATTCACCAAAGGCTAATCTGAGTATGTTTCTCTTTTGATACATGTTACTACCATCCTAGTCAAGTCTGATTAAAGAGTCATGCCACTGTAATTCCAGACTCCCATTCCTTACTAACAGAAGAAACTGAAGTACTGAACAGATAACCAAAATTTCTCAATGGGTCTATGCTTTCCTTTAGCCTGACTTCATAAGAACGAAATATAAGTGAACTTTTAACCTTCTGTACTGCTTCCATAAAAAAATGATAGCAGCTATGGCAGATTTCTGTTTCTAAATGAAATAGTCACAGAGATAGGAGCTGTGCTAGTAAAAACAGCCCAAGTAAAGAATCTGCACAAAAAGAATTTGCAATAAGGTCTTGTCACCTGGTGATCCTATTAGTGGACTTCAGAACGATGTGGAGTTTCGCACTTCTCTGATTCTTAAGTAGTACCAAGTTTAAAATGTCGTAGTATTAGGCAAATGCACCACATGCAGAAGAAAGCTAGTCCTCACCAATGGGCATTTGGGTCTTCCCTGGTAATCTGTGTGTTTTCAAACTCATGGTCTCAACACATCAGTATGTGCAGATCAGCTGTGAATATGTTTTGCATCAGCTGTTACTAATACTGAACTACCAACATTTGTAAGTAATTTTCTTTTTAAAAAATAGTACACTGAAAGCTGTTCCTATACTACAGAAATACCATCACTAAATCATTCACATTCCAGTAGGCTTTCCAGTCCAAGAGAGAAGAAAGGGGCGGGATTACCGCTGGTACACTGGGAAGTGCGCAGAAGCCAGGCTAGCTCCACTTAAGGGAGGGACCTACTTGGGAGGTGTATCTTGAGGACTGAAGAAAACACAGCTGGGGCTGAGAATTAAGTTTAACTCTAGGCAGCCCAGAACATGCAGTATTGGAAAGTTATGAGACTTAGCTCTCCTAATAGTTGGGAACTGCTCATCTGTAGGATAGCCTAAACTTTAATTTTCAAGATATGAAGCTGTAATAATTTGGACTTGGTGGATTTTGAGGGTGTTGTTTTATTGGAGAGGGAGGGCAATATTTCAAAGCAAATACCTGTCTGATTTTCAACTCTCTCAGCCTGCAAGGGATATAACAGAAAGCGGGAGAGTGGCACTGCCTTAAAGTCAGAAGGAGTCTGGAGCCAGAGAAGGAATTCTCTTTTGGACCTGCTGAGTTTCAGTTGATGGTAGGAGACTGAATGGAAAAATACAAACACATGTAACTTATTTGAGCTGGTTTCCTCTTATGTAAAATGGACTTAAGACTATCTGCCTTGAAGAATGTTATGAGAATTAGAGATAACATAAATAAGTACAGAGCACAATGCCTGACTCTAAAAGACAACTTTTAGTTGAAGTGAAAGACAAAGAAGAAAAGGAAGGATATACCCATCTGAATGCAGAGTTCCAAAGAATAGCAAGGAGAGATAAGAAACCCTTCCTCAGTGATCAATGCAAAGAAATAGAGGAAAACAATAGAATGGGAAAGACTAGAGATCTCTTCAAGAAAATCAGAGAAACCAAAGGAATATTTCATGCAAAGATGGGCACAATAAAAGACAGAAATGGTATGGGCCTAACAGAAGCAGAAGATATTAAGAAGAGATGATAAGAATACACAGAAGAACTATACAAAAAAGATCTTCATGACCCAAATAACCACTCATCCAGAGTGATGGTGTGATCACTCATCCAGAGCTAGACATCCTGGAATGTGAAGTCAAGTGACAAAGCTAGTGGAGGTGATGGAATTCCAGCTGAGCTATTTCAAATCCTTAAAGATGATGCTGTCAAAGTGCTGCACTCAATATGCCAGCAAATCTGGATAATTCAGCAGGAGCCACAGGACGGGAAAAGATCAGTTTTCATTCTAATCCCAGAGAAGGGCAATGCCAAAGAATGTTCAAACTACTGCACAATTGCACTCATTTCACATGCTAGCAAAGTAATGCTCAAAACTCTCCAAGCTAGGCTTCAACAGTATGTGAACCAAGAAATTCCAAATGTTCAAGCTGGATTTACAAAAGGCAGAGGAACCAGAGATCAAATTTCCAACATCCACTGGATCATAGAAAAAGCAAGAGAATTCCAGAAAAACATCTACTTCTGCTTCATTGAGTACACAAAAGTGACTATGTGGATTGTGACTGTGTGGATCACAACAAACTGGAAAATTCTAAAAGAGATGGGAATAAAAGACCACCTGACCTGCCTCCTGAGAAACCTTTATGCAGGTCAAGAAGCAACAGTTAGAACCAGATATGAAACAATGGACTGGTTCCATATTGGGAAAGGAATACGTCAAGGTTGTATATTGTCACCATGCTTATTTAACTTATATGCAGAGTACATCATGCGAAATGCTGGACTGGAGGAAGTACAAGCTGGAATTGAGAAAGTACAAGCTGGAATTGAGATTGCTGGGAGAAATATCAGTAACCTCAGATATGCAGATAACACCACCCTTATGGCAGGAAGCAAAGAGCCACTGAAGAGCCTCTTGATGAAGGTGAGAGAGGAGAGTAAAAAGCTGACTTAAAACTCAACTTTCAAAAAATGAAGATCATGGCATCCAGACCCATCATTTCATGGCAAACAGATGGGGAAACAATGACAGACTTTATTTTCTTGTGCTCCAAAATCACTGCAGATGGTGACTGCAGCCATGAAATTAAAAGATGCTTGCTCCTTGGAAGAAAAGCTATGACAAAAGCTAGACAGTGTATTAAAAAGCAGAGACATTACTTTGCCAACAAAGGTCCATCTAGTCAAAGCTATGGTTTTTGCGATAGTCATGTATGGATATGAGTGTTGGACCATAAAGAAGACTGAGCGCCAAAGAATTGATGCTTTTGAACTGTGGTGTTGGAGAAGACTCTTCAGAGTTCCTTGGACTACAAGGAGATCAAACCAATTCTAAAGGAAATCAACCCTGAATATTCACTGGAAGGACTGATGCTGAAGCTCCAATACTTTGGCCACCTGATGCGAAGAACTGACTCCCTAGAAAAGACCCTGATGCTGGGAAAGATTGAAGGCAGGAGGAGATGCGGATGACAGAGGATGAGATGGTTGGATGGCATCACCGACTCAATGGACATGAGTTTGAGCAAGCTCCGGGAAATGATGAAGGACAGGGAAGCCTGAAGTGCTGCAGTCCATGGCGTTGCAAAGAGTCAACCTCAACTGAGCAACTAAACAACAACAACAAAAGAAAACTTGATTATTAGTCCCTAAGATCTATAGGACTGGGGCATCGGCAAGAAGTGAGAACTGGAGAATTAATGGTATTGAGATAGCAGTTGAAGCCATGAAAATGAGTGAAGAGTAGAGGGGGAAGGAAGCACTGAAGACATCCCCTTTCGAGAACAGTCACATTTGAATGGAAGAGGAAGATTTGTCATCAAAAAGGAGAGAAGGAATGCTCAGAGAGGTGAGAGGAAAACAGATACATGTGCTGCCACAAGCCAAGGGAAGGAAAACATTCAAGGGGGAGAAAGAAAAATAAGCCCCAATGGATTCAGTAAAAAGTCCGTCATTGGTAACCTGCAGGGGAGCAATTTTACTAAAGAGGCAGTGGCAGAAGCCAGATTACAAGGTGTTTCAGAATGAGTGGTAAAGAAATGGAGCCAGCAGATATAAAGCACTCACTTGAGAAGAGAAAGTCAATAATATTGCAGTCTGACAGCTGGACTTGGTCCAGACACGCAAGAACAGACTTTAGCTGTAAAGACTTAAATGTGGGATTTTAATATGGAATTTCTGATGGCTGCAGGTATAGAGGGGCCTCCCAAGGGAAAAACACATTCCTACTAAAACTAAATATGGCTTTCATAAGCTCAACAAAGAGAGGCCAACCTTGGTTCTTTCTTAAATCTCCATGGCTTCAAGATAATGCCACTCAATTCTAGGGACCGAGAGGAGAAAAACAGAATGAAAAATTTAAGAACATACAAAGATTTGTGAAGAGCCTTCTCTCTTAGGTGGCCTCCCTGCAGAGCTTTTGTTCTCCAAACTCCCAGACCCTCCAAGACTCTTAAGGAGCATAACCCAATCAAACCTCCTCAGGTTAAAGGGAAAAGAAAAGGCTTGCCTATTAACTCCAAACCAATCACTTCCTGCTTCCCTTGTGTTACACAAAGTCCCTATTTTCACTGAGTAAATAAATAAGTCCCCCAAAAGCAGAGTAGTTTTTGGGAAAAGCTGATACGGTCCACAAAGCTGATTAGGACTTATTTATTTGAACGTTTCAAATAAAAGGTATTTCAACTGGTCAGGAATGTTTGAGGACTATTAAGATGTGACAGGATTCCCTAGGTAAACATGTCGTACCTCAGGCTCCTTGGAGTCTCTAATCCCTATAACAAGCAAGGTCCTAAATAAGAGAATAATACTACTAGCTACCATTATTGAGCAAGCATGCACTATGTGCCCTTTACATGCATTGCCTCATTTAATCCTCACAATAGCTCTATGACGTTAGATATTATTAACCCCAGGGATGCAGAGTCCTTAGGCTAACCCCTGTTGCCAAAGGACCTCCCAGGATTCACCAGCATAAATGCCCTATCGTCTGGCCATGGACTTGTATTTTCTTGTCCCAGTACTGCTTTGACTGCTTGGTTTTCAATAGTTAAGAAAAAATTTTAAATGTATCTTCTCCCTTTACTATCTGATGTCATATGGGTTTTGGAAATAAACAGACCCCAACTTGGGCTTTCCTGGTGGCTCAGTGGTAAAGAATCTACCTGTCAATGCAGGAGACATGGGTTTGATCCCTGGATTGGAAAGATCCCCTAGAGAAGGAAATGACAACCCACTCCAGTATTCTTGCCTGGGAAATCCCATGGACAGAGAAGCCTGGCAAGTTACAGTCCATGGGGTCAAGAAAGAGTTAGACATGACTTAGCGACTAAACACGGAGACAATGGCACCCCACTCCAGTACTCTTGCCTGGAAAATCCCATGGATGGAGGAGCCTGGTGGGCTGCAGTCCATGGGGTCGCTAAGAGTCGGACACGACTGAGCGACTTCCCTTTCACTTTTCACTTTCATGCATTGGAGAAGGAAATGGCAACCCACTCCAGTGTTCTTGCCTGGAGAATCCCAGGGACGGGGAAACCTGGTGGGCTGCCGTCTATGGGGCCACACAGAGTCGGACACGACTGAAGCGACTTAGCAGCAGCAGCAGCAGCACTGACTAAACAACAAGACCCCAAGTTCATATCCTGACTCTGTCCCCAACCAATCTGTGTGGTCTTAGCCAAACAAACAATCATAGTAACTTCAGTGTTGTTGTGAAGACTGAGATACTAGTACAGTGCCTAGCACATAGTGAAAAATAAAAAATTTATATTTTTTAAATTCAGAAAAATATAGAGAAAAAAAAGAACTATCATTCCCGCTGAAGGAAAGTTACATGACTCAAAATAGCCTGGAGTTAAAACTCCCCTCCAGGTCCTCTCCACCATTCTATGCAAAACAAAGAACTCTCTCACCCGAAGAAAAAAAATGGACATTAAGGTTGATTACGCCCAGCTCCCAGCTGGTCCAGCCTCTGGTCTATCTCCAAAATTCCTTACCCCAGCCGTTTAAGAGATAACTACTCCGAACAATCTTGGAGAAGAACAGGCCCCCTTAAGACAGTAACTTTCCACAACGTGCTTATATACACTTACTCTTTTCTTGGATAAGCGCAGCAGCTCGCTAATCTGACTGCTGCCTCTTCTCGCCTCATTAAAGGTGATCTGTTCCTGTAAAGTGCCAGTTGTTCTTTCTCTGAACCTCGCCTTCTCTAACTCCCTTACCTTACACCCACCATCCAAAAATAGGCCCCGAGATATTTCAGCATATATGTATATGTTTTTTCCACCAAACTGGAATTATATATATATTTATATACACACACACACACACACATAACCCATTCTTTATAAAGTGTTAACATATATCATAAACTATTTCTTGGAAATGTCAGTGTTAACAGCTTCATAATATTCCATTGAATAAATTCACCATAACTAATTTAACAGGCACAACACTGCTTAAACAGAAACAATTGATTTTCACCATAGGCCTCTGTAGCTCATCTCAACCCAGAGGATGCTTCCAATGAGAACTCCAGGGAAGAGTTTCTGTTTCCCTTAAATTACACCTCATGTTCAGCCCCCAAGCTTCCAGCCACCTTTGTCAGGGGTTACTGGCTTTAGTGTTACATGCATATGTCTAAGCAGAAGCTTTGAAAGTTAGACTTCTGGGCCATGTCCAAGGCAAGCACTAGCTCGAAAAAGATGCAACATGATGTACATTTAACCATAGCTAACTAATAATAAAATACATATTCTGAACATTTTAACAAACCACATTACCATGTATTTTGTGACATCAGAGGAGCATTATCAAACTAGAGGACTGGTTCTCATCCCAAGATAGATTGCTTAAATATTTTATGGGATACCCAGACAGTAGAGTACTGCATAGCCATTAAAATCATGTTGACATCTATGTAATAACACAAGAAAATGTTCTGAAAATAGTTACGCTTTTTAAAAAGCAGGGCATAAAATGGTATGTATGTTTGTTTTTGTTTAGTCGCTAAGTTATGTCCGACTCTCTGTGATCCCACGGACTGCAGCACACCAGGCAGGCTCCTCTGTCCTCCACTATCTCCTGGAGTTTGCTGAAATTCATGTCCACTGAGTCGGTGATGTTTTCTAACCACCCCTTGTAATGTACACATATAATTTAAAGATCTAAAAAAAGAAAAGTCTACTAGCCAAACTGTTAACAAGTCTTAGTATCACAAGTAAATAGTTTGCTTCACTATCTTACCTATATTGCTGCATTTTCTAACATTAACAGGTATCATATCAATAAATTATTACTTTTAAAAAAGCCAAAATTGTACATTTGTTCATATTCTAAACCCCTATTATGGTATGTGCTACCATTCCCTATGTATTCTGGCTTGTCAAGACAATCATATCAACAATAATAAATAACCATGATGGAGTCCACAGAATACTGGAATTAGAACTGGAACTAAACTCAACCTGTTCCTAACATTATGCCCTTGGCAAATTGCTTCATCTCCCGGAACCACAGCCCTCACCTCTAAAGTAGGGAATATATTGTCTACCTCAGAGGGTTGTTGTGAGTTGAAATGAGACAGTGCAGGTGGAAGTGTCTCTTCCTATACCTGGTAAATGGAAAGTCAGTTAAACCTAGTTCCAATACCGTTCTCAGCAAGATACAATGTGCAAAGTGACTCTCATTATAATTATTCAATTTCTACTCTGTGTTTCTCTTTTCATTCAATGTGTCCTTCTGTGTTCAGACTGGAATGTAAAAAAGAATATGCAAACAGGAGAGATGCCGATGAGAGTGGAAATACCTGAGACAATGGGAGTAGACAAATAGCTGGGTACCACACAGTCCTTGATCATGAGATGCTTGATCACAAGCAGAATCAAAATTAATGCAGTTCGTTGCCCCTACCTACCCTGTAACCCTGACCTAAAGCAAAAAAGAATAGAACCTCAGGTTTAAATCTCATATTTAAATGGTCCAGTGTTACTGCAGCTGTAATTGCCACAGGCACACATCTGATTTGAGCTTTGGGAACAGGGAGATGTATTAACAAGTGTGGTTAATAGTCATAAGGGAAAGTTAAAGGAAACTCTTGTTGACTTCATAACAGAAGAAAAGGCCTATATGTACAGTCAATGTTAATTATGCTCTTGTTAGCCATATGATCTTATGAGAACAGTTCTGTCTGCTTCTGTGCTAATGAGCAGCTAAAACTAAGGATCTGTCATGTGTATTTTATTACTGCCATTGGTTTTTTCCAAAAGTGGTGTCATGTGTGTCCTAGAGAGAAAAAAGGAAGGTATTTCCAAATGAGAGTTGTAATAATAAAAAGCCTCCAACACTTCCTCTTTCTTTTTTCCACCTATCTCTCAAATAAGCTGGTATATCATTCTCTAACTCACAATTTCCAAAAAATAAACTGAGAAATGTGATCGTATTAAATATGAATAACCATCTGTGCCATCTCTTTGAGAAGAGCAGGAACTCCAAATACAGAGGTAGATGAAAAATGAGCTCTTCAGTAAAAATTCTCACTTTTTAATGTCTGCAATTCTATCTAACATTCAGAATTGCATCCTGGGTTAGAACTGTATACTTCTTTAAAAACCATATAAATCAAAAACTACTAGAAGTCTCAAAACATCAGATAATATGATCGATTTTATTCTTTTATGACATCACCTGAACAGGAGAGGAATGAATGGGCTTCAGAAACCTCTTATTTTTCCAGCAGCTTTCTTACAGAATAATATACTTTCATAATGAAATGTAAGATTATAAATTGCCAAATTGATTTTGCATCAGTGGTAAAAAGTCATAAGTGACTAAGTGTCCTAAGGTGACCTAGTATGTTATAGAAAATGTGAAACCACGGTATACTGACAGTTTAATTGGTTTAGCAAGAGTTCATATCACTTGGCTGAAATGCATCATTGGCCTTTTTATCGTTACATCTTATTGCAGCTTTAAAAATAAAGTAGATGACAATCTTGTGAAATGTTTCCTCTACTGAATCAGGTTCCTGTCCTTGACTTTATTGCTTTGCTTAGCTTTCCAAAGCAATGTTTACAAACTTCCTCTGCCTTTTAATATATTTTGAATAGTGAAATTTATCTCCCCAACTTGATCCTTTCGAGCCTGGAGATGGGAAAACACTAGTGTACCGTCAGTGCGAGGTGCACGAAAACAGACAGCATCAAGGAGTGAAATACCAGAGTGGATGGCACCTTGACATTTATTGCTGTCTAGTGCAAACCAGAATATATAATTTGACTCTTTTACAGCATTAGGAGGGCAATTTAAATGTGTTAGGACTTGAACTATCAAAAGATGCTGTCTCCTGTCTCCAGATGTAATTACAAGACAAGACTATTAAAGCAGTCTTATAAATACGAGAGGAGCTAAGACTGTGAAGGGCGACAGAAGCGGAAAGAACTACTTCCCCAGCAATGGCAGCTCGTTTTCTGAAAGCAGTCCCTACAGCAGAACAGGAGGCTGGCTTTCGGGCTAGGGTGCGCTCCTCCTGAAGGACTGGTGTCAAAGGAAGGCCCTGAGCTCAGCTGCAACCCAACACAGCAAGAAAGGAGCAGAAATGACACTGCCACCACCAAGAACATTCTATGCCTCCTGCCTCCGTTCTACTTCTGCAGGTTAAACAGGCAGAATGTAGTCATTAGTCTGGCTTATTGAGAAGCTGCTTACTATATGTGAGGAGCGTAGAGTGCCAGGCAATGGTGCAGTTAGTAAACCCAGGCCATGCCAAGTTGGTATTCTCCAAATCCCAGGTATGTAGTGACTCCCTAAGGGACAACTTTTTGTTTTCCCCACCCCTTCCATTCAGTGGTATTAAAGTGTGTGTGTGCATGTAAATAACAGTAAGAATCAAAAGGTTTGTCTGTGAATTTCACAACATTCCTGGAAACAAGGTTAAAATGAAAGAGAATCTCCAGTTACTTGTCAATATAATATTGTCTTTAAAAAGATCATGCCCCAGTTAGCTACCATGTTAAGGAATTATATACAAAAATGGTAAAAGGATGAGTCGGGGAGGGGCCAAGTCTGGTCATTCTTAAACCACAGGTTGACACTCGGATTCTAAGCAGGGAGCCAAGTTAAAGCAAGTGCATGCAGAAAAGATGCTTGTTCTTAATAATAAGACTCAATGTTGATTAGGATGTAGTGAGACGGGCACTTGCACACTGTTCCTGGATGAACAGATTGATAAAACTCTTCTGGAAATTGATACGGTATTAAGTATCTAGATCTTCCTAGAAGTTTATATTCTTTGATGCAGTTTCCTTATGTCTCTAGCCCAAGGAAACATCAGAAATCAGCACAAAGTTATATGTACACAAATGTTCACGGCAACATTGTTTACACTAGCGTGAAACTGGAAACACCCTAAATGTACATCAGTAAGGGGGTGCTTGGAGAAGGCAATGGCAACCCACTCCAGTACCCTTGCCTGGAAAATCCCATGGACAGAGGAGCATGGTGGGCTGCAGTCCATGGGGTCGCTGAGAGTCGGGCACGACTGAGCGACTTCACTTTCACTTTTCACTTTCATGCATTGGAGAAGGAAATGGCAACCCACTCCAGCGTTCTTGCCTGGAGAAACCCAGGGACGGGGGAGCCTGGTAGGAGGCCATCTATGGGGTCGCACAGAGTTGGACACAACTGAAGCGACTTAGCAGCAGCAGCAGGAGCAGCAAGGGGGTGCTTAAATACATTATGCATATGGACAATCACACTTACCATGAACTTCTAATGGCATGTGAAAATGCATGTATACATTGTTAAGGAAAAGGGCAGAGTTCAAAACTCTATGCAGTAGAAGCAAGTATCCGAGTGCCCCCATCTCAATCCCATGTAATTTCAAAAACATCTTCAAACAAAGTGCGTGAAAAAAAAAAAGCAGAGATGGGGATGAAACTAGAGAATGTTGTGCTTACTGAAATGTCAGACAAAGAAGGACAAATACTGTATGATATCACTTCTTTGTAGTATAAAATATAGTACAAATGAATGTATATACAAAAGAGAAACAGATGCACAGATCTAGATAACAAACTACTTACTGGTTACCACTGGGGAGATGGAGGGGGATGGGGCAAATTAGGGGTATGAGATACAAACTACTACATACAAAATAGATAAGCAACAAGCAAATATCGTATAGCACAGGGAATTATAGCCATTATCTTGTAATAACGGTTAATGGAGTATACTTTGTAAAAATACTGAATCATTATGCTGTACACCTGAAATTTATATAACATTGTAATTCAATTACATTTCATTTTTTTTTGAAAAGCAGAGCTTATCACCATTGAAAGTAAGAGAGTTTGACCACTTGATTTAAAAAAAAAATAAAAACCTTTTTATTTTGCAATAACTTTAGGTTTACAGTAGAGTTACAAAGCTAGTTTCACTTGGTTTCCCCTAATCGTAACATCTTAAATAACCATGGGCCATTTGTCAAAATTAAAGTGTTGACATTGGTACAAAGCTATTGACCAAACTACAGCCTTTATTCAGATTTCCCCAGGTTTTCCACTAATGACTTTTATCTGTTCCAAGCTCTAATTCAAGATACCACATTGCATTTAGTTGGTCACTTAATTTTAACAAGAGAATTCAAATTTGCACCTCACGCAAGACTCATAAGTTGCCTATTCATTTAATTAAGTTTTCTTTTAGGTTAAGCCATTTCTATTGAAGAGCCATTAAAGTATAAAAAAGATCATTTTAAAACAAGTCAAAATAATCTGTTTTCCTGATTTTCACATGAATTTATTTCAGAATTCTTCCCAGGGAACTTTGTGTTTTCCCTCTCCTGTGGTCTCTGGGTCCCTGTTAACTGGTTCACATTCCCCTAATGATCAGGCCCCAGGTGGCTGGGCACTAGGGCAGCACCATCTCAGACACAGAACAAGTACTAAACTGAATGCAGTAGAACTTTAAGGTAGGGAGCTACCATCAATAACCTCAATCTTGCTAGAAACAACCTCTGGATAAAAGTGATTCACTTAACAAACATTTCTTTAGCATCTATACATAAAATCCTTTTTAGCATCATGTGTGCTGTTTCAGAGTGGTGCAGAGAGGCTGAGTAACTCCACAAAAAGTCTATTAGTTAATAGATGGCAGAGCAGTGATTCTAACCCCAGTTCCTCTGTGACTCTAAATCCATGCTCTTGACTGTCTTATTGTTCCTCCTTGAGAAACTCTCAATAAATGACGGAGCCGAATTATTCCAGTTCTAGTTCTTAAACCCTGACTATTCCAACCTTGAATAGAACTCTGACCCAGCACTGGTTCTGATTTGATATTTGTGGCCATAAAGGCAATGGCAACCCACTCCAGTACTCTTGCCTGGAAAATCCCATGGACGGAGGAGCCTGGTGGGCTGCAGTCCATGGGGCTGCGAAGAGTCGGACACGACTGAGCGACTTCACTTTCCCTTTTCACTTTCATGCACTGGAGAAGGAAATGGCAACCCACTCCAGTGTTCTTGCCTGGAGAATCCCAGGGACGGGGGAGCCTGGTGGGCTGCCGTCTATGGGACACTACTGAAGTGACTTAGCAGCAGCAGCAGCAGCAGCAGCCTTCCTTCCCCTTTTACTAAACCTTGGCCTTACCTGCTCAGATGTGCTGTATATATACAAACCAAGTTGACCCCTCTAGTGTGTCTCAGTCGTGTTCTGTTAAAGCTTTCCAGATCTGCCTGGTTGGGGACCACCCTGCCTGTCCCCAACGATGAGGGGCCTCTGGTGTCCTTTGCTCTGTCAGCCACTCTGCCCCCTCTGGAACACGGGACTAGCTTTACCTTTGGGCCCTGCACTCTGCCAGTTGGCTTGGCAACCTTGGAGACAGGAAAAGGGAAGTCTAGCTGAAGCAGCCTGGATTTCCCGGGAGAGTGACCCTTGGGCAGCAAGTAGCTCAGAGGAAATGACTTCCTAATCTTCCTTTTTTAAAGATGGCTGAAGAAGAAGGACAAGAAAGACTAGTCCTGCTCCTTTTCTTCACACTGAGAATCACTCAAAGGATGCTATTCACAAAACAGCACTAGGGAAGACCTAGGGCACTCAGCCTAGTGTGTTCCAGCTTACAAAGGAGCTTCCCCACTCTGGAAATGAAGGAAAGAGAAGACAGCAAGTCCTTGAGCCTTAGGGAAAGGAATATATCAGTGACTTAGCTCATGGATACTTTCTAAACTCCTCCAGTCACTACCAAGTGACCTCAGGAACTACCAGCTGTGCACAGGTGGCAGAAGCCTTTGATGACTGGTTTCCTCTTCCCTAGAGTCATTTAGCAGCAGGAGGGGTTGTCGGGCAGAGAGAGCAGCTGTTTATTCTCATGACACTTCCCCCTGCCAAAGACAGCTCTTTGATTGATCCCCCGGCAGAAGATTTAGCTTGTACTCTGGGGACAGAAACGGTTTGGGGATAGATGGGTTGTGCAATTTCCTCTGGGTCAAACAGGGAATCCTCAGGAGAAACCAGTGACTTTCCCTAGTGCCATCTGTTGATGGGAGTGAAGGGGGGTGAATACAAACGTACCACCACCATTACCCTCTTCCCATCTTTTCCTCCGACCTTTTTAGAAACCATCAATGTAAGCTTACATGAGTGTATTCACTTGGTCCACACTAGAGCTGTATGAGATAGAGTCTTCTACCACCCATTTTAAAGATGGGGAAACTGAAACACTAAGGAAACAACTCCCAAGATCACAGAGAGGCAGAACTAGGATTTGAACTCAGAGTCTTAGAACTAAGAGTCATTAGGATTAAAAACAGACTTTAGAAAAGAAGCCTTACACACCCTGTCACAGCCTTACACACCCTGTCACAGCACCCCTTGGCAACACACACACACACACACACACACACACCCCCACACACACACACACACACCCCTACTCCCACCAGAGTCATTAGGATTAAAAACAGACTTTAGAAAAGAAGCCTTACACACCCTGTCACAGCCTTACACACCCTGTCACAGCACCCCTTGGCAACACACACACACAAGCACACACACACACCCCTACTCCCACCAGGCCAGTGACTGCCCTTTCCAGCAAAGAGAAATGTAATCTCCTTTTAGGAAACAAAATCTGACCAATTTAGTCAGGGAGAGAAGACAGGTTGACAATAGACAAGCAAGTGAAAGTAAAAAATCAAACTTGCTGAAAACAGAAAGTAGAGAAAGCAGGCTGGAAGCTGTGATCAGAGATGGAACACAGTAGATGTCAGGCACTGGTTCCTCGTTTGTGATATGTTTTAAAACAAGAATGTAAAAGAAAATAGTTGGAAGTGCGCTTGGCGGCCCCGCGGATCTGTCTCCTGCTTCAAGAGTGCTTGGACGGAACAGACCCAGGGTCGCCCCTTGCTCCACCCTCCGACCACCCTCCAACCTTTTTTCCAGTCGCAACCTCCAGAGTCAGCCACTCAGCTGTCCGTGATCACCGGGACCAGCCACCATTTTTTAACTCCTTCTTGCCGACCAATCATGAGCTCCCAGATTCGTCAGAATTATTCTACCGAGGTGGAGGCCACCGTCAACCGCCTGGTTAACATGCAACTGTGGGCCTCCTACACCTACCTTTCTCTGGGCTTCTATTTCGACCGCGATGATGTGGCCCTGGAGGGTGTGGGTCCCCTTTTTCGCGAATTGGCCAAGGAGAAGCGCGAGGACGCGGAGCGTCTCTTGAAACTCCAGAACCAGCGTGGCGGCCGCGCCCTCTTCCTGGACGCGCAGACGCCATCTCAAGATGAGTGGAGTAAAAGCCAGGATGGTATGGAAGCCGCCCTTCTCGTAGAGAAGAACCTGAATCAAGCCCTGTTGGATCTGCACTGCCTGGCTTCTGCCCGCGGAGACCCCCACATCTGTGACTTCCTGGAGAACCACTTCCTAGATGAGGAAGTGAAACTCATCAGGAAGATGGGTGACCACCTGACCAACCTTCTCAGGGTAGCTGGTCCCCAGGCTGGGTTGGGCAAGTATCTCTTCAAAAGGCTCACCCTCAAGCATGACTAGGAGCTTCTGGAGACCAGTGGCCATTGAAGAACCCACCTAACATCAGGGCTGCCTGAAGCCCCTCTCTGCAGCCACTAGGCAGCTTTTTAACACCCTGGAGCTCTCTCTAAAGCCTTGGACCAAATGGAAACAATAAAGCTTTTTGCAGCAAAAAAAAAAAAAGAGAGAGAGAGAGAAAATAGTCTAAGTCACGTCCTCTCTTACAGTCTCATCCTGAAATACAGGGTAGGGCTTGTCTGATCATTGGAAAGACAAAAGGAAGGAATTATTGCCTTTTCCTTCTAGCCTTCCCCTAATTCCAGCATCAGTCAAGGCTGGAAATCCAAGATAGAAATGGGGAAAACTAGAAGAATTCCTAAGAGGAGGGCTGTACACTGCAACCAGCAGGTCAAGGGACTAGGGGACCACGCTGAAGAGCATGGGAACAACTGGAACACAACAGCTGGTTGGGCCAAGGCTTCCTAGCCCTAGCCTTAGCATTGACACAAACCCACTGTTTCTTTGCATTGCAAAAGCGTATCACCCTCAAGCTGGATCTTCCAAAGATGATAACATTGGTTCCCATTTAATTATGAAAAAGGAACAATCAAAATAAGCAGATGACTCTGGGCTTTCCTCTACTGCCACAGGTAGAATTTCAATGCTGACTGACACTGACAAATGCCAGGTTTTGGGGGAAAATGGCAGAATCCCGAGATGCTCTGCTTGGGTATTCTCTGTCCTTGTAAATTGCCCAGGAACACTGTTTTTATTTTTTTTTATTTTTTACAATATTGTATTGCTTTTGCAATACATCAACATGAATCCACCACAGGCATACACGTGTTCCCCATCCTGAACCCCCCTCCCTCCTCACTCCCCGTACCATCCCTCTGGGTCGTCTCAGTGCACCAGTCCCAAGCATCCAGTATCATGCATCGAACCCGGACTGGCAATTTGTTTCTTATATGATATTATACATTTTTCGATGACATTCTCCCAAATCATCCCACCCTCGCCCTCTCCCACAGACTCCAAAAGACTGTTCTATACATCTGTGTCTCTTTTGCTGTCTCACATACAGGGTTATCATTACCATCTTTCTAAATTCCATATATATGCATTAGTATACTGTATTGGTGTTTTTCTTTCTGGCTTACTTCACTCTATATAATAGGCTCCAGTTTCATCCACCTCATTAGAACTGATTCAAATGTATTCTTTTTAATGGCTGAGTAATACTCCATTGTGTATATGTACCACTGCTTTCTTACCCATTCATCGGCTGATGGACATCTAGGTTGCTTCCACGTCCTGGCTATTATAAACAGTGCTGCGATGAACATTGGGGTACCCATGTCTCTTTCAGTTCTGGTTTCCTCGGTGTGTATGCCCAGCAGTGGGATTGCTGGGTCATATGGCAATTCTATTTCCAGTTTTTTAAGGAATCTGCACACTGTTCTCCATAGTGGCTGTACTAGTTTGCATTCCCACCAACAGTGTAAGAGGGTTCCCTTTTCTCCACACCTTCTCCAGCATTTATTGCTTGTAGACTTTTGGATCTCAGCCATTCTGACCAGTGTGAAATGGTACCTCATTGTGGTTTTGATTTGCATTTCTCTGATAATGAGTGATGTTGAGCATCTTTACATGAGGAACATTGTTTTTAAAAGAGAGCAATCACCTTGAAGTGCTGATGATTCTAAATTTGGGGATCACAGACAGATATTGGTGGTTTTTACATGACATTTACATATGAAGACATTCTTAATGAAAAATATATTCTATACTGTTTAGCATAACACTGGCTGAAAAATATTCCACTATGTGTGCTGTTATAGGGCTGCAATTGAAATTCCAGTCGCTTTTGGAAAATGCTCAACATTTTTGAAGCTATTTCCTACCAATGAGTTTATCGCACAATATATAGAACCCAACTGGCCACTTTAAATGACTCTAGAAGGCAATTGTATATCAAACTCCTCCATAATGGATTTTTTAAAATTGTTAAAGAAACTCATCAATCCTCAGTAATCATTTTAAAGTAAAACTGATTCACTCATAACTAAGCTACTGCTGCCCTGGCTCCCACAACAGAAGCCATGACCATGAATAACTCCAATTCACCCCCAATTCTGGAAGTGCTAATTACCTCCAGGGATGCTACATGGGCAGCTGAAAAGCCGGATGACCACAAGCAATTAGCCAATCAATTTCGCTTCAAATTGCCCCCAACACAATTGGCAGAAATCCATACATGGAGTTTAAATGGCAGTCACCTATTTGAGAGGAAACAAAAGGTTTTAGCCTCCCACACTACATTAATAACCGCCATGATGCCCAAAATTACCACCATCCTAATCACAGGTTGGGATTTAGGCCCTGCTCAGAAAGCAAACAGATTACTCATTGTTGAATACATTTTAGTCCATTAGCACCCATTAGCATACTAAGTAGGTGTCACCTAGGAAAACTGAGGGCAGTGTTCTGAAGGGATGGGAAGGAGAGTCAGCCCAGCATAGAAAAAGGTGACAAAGAAAAGAGTATTTGGGAAACACAGGTGAGGGGGAACCAGAAAACAAAGCCCCTCTGGTTCCCATATTCCTTAAAGGGGAAAAGTAGGTGGCTGTCACAGATAATAATCTCATCAGTCTCAAGCAGGATTTCAGAACACAGCATCAAGCAGATTTGTGAGCAAAGAAATAAGCAATCACAAGAAGCTGGCATAGTTTTACAAGAACAAGTCATGCCAGAGTAACCTCATTTCCTTTTATGATGGGAGTATTGGACTGAAAACTAAGGGAAAACAGTGGATATACTGCTTCTGGATTTCAAGAGGGTTGAGAACAAAGTGAACAGTCATGTCCAAGACAGACTATTAGAGATTGGAAAGAATACTGCTAGCTGGTTCCTTCACTGCTTTAATGGCTGTATCCGAAGGTGCTACTTAATAGACTAATGTCAATCCAAAAGGAAATTTCTGCTGGGGAACCTATGTGATCTGCTCTGCTCAGCATTTTTATCAATGGCTAGTATGATGGCATAATGGTACACTGATCAAATTTACTAACTGCATGAAGCTGGAAGGCACAGTTAACTCATTTTGAAATCCTAGTGATCTCAACAGGCTACAGTTTTAGCTGAAATTTGACAAGATATTATTATAAGACCAACACCTCAAACATGGGATGAAGGCTGATGATATCAATTTGGAGAATTTTGCTTGACTTTAAGATCAACAGTCATTGACTCAATAGTGTCCTAGGCTGGCTGCCTCAATAAAAGAATCGTATGTAGACTATAGGAGGTGGAGGCTACTCTGTGCTCCATATTGGGCAATTCTGGGCACTGCAATTTAGGGGACTAATCACCAAATAGAAGCTTATCCACATGAGAGTGACTAGTATGGCAAAAGAGTTACAAGGAGATTGACTTTGGCCCAAACTAACATAAAAACTAGCAATTAAAGCTGACCAAAAATCAAATGGGCTGCTTCTTAAAGGGCAGGATTCCTTCATCAGAGGAGGTTTTCACTCCAAGACCAAATGATCACTGGCTCAGAATACATTGTACAGAGGACTCACACAAAGACAGGAGGGCTGCATTTGATGGACGTCTAATGCTCCCTATCAACTCTGAGATACTGTGACATTATAGAACCACCTTCCTTAATTTATAGAACTGAAAAAGGACACAGAAGAAAAACCAAACCTCTTGGTAGTGAATTAACACAGGAAAAAATATTCTGAACCCAGAAGAGAGACTACAAAAATAGCAGACAATCCCCATGCTTTCTTGCTCCAAACTCCTTAGCCATAGGGGTCTTGTTTGCATGGATAACTTGGAGGTTTAAAATAACTTCCACTTGGGTGGCTGAGATGTTTGTAATGAGGATGAGGAGGGTAAAGAGAGTCAAATGGTGATGTGTAAACAACTTATTTCCCTGCCTTCTGTGCAAACAGTTTGATGTTTTTCTATAGACAGAGTGATTTATATGAAAAGGGACAAAAAACAAACAAGCAAAAAACCCAAACAACAAACTAACCCACTTTAAGAATATTATTTGTGAAATGCAACTGAAAGTCCATCTAAGTCAAAGCATCTCTTCTATGAGCCCTTAATTAAGACATAAAAAATAATGGCGAGCATATCCGTAAGCAGACAAGACTACGTTTTTGAGGAGTACAGTTGCATAATCCCATGTGCGTGTCTGAAAATGCACTGCAGTACATGGCATACAGCAGATGCTTCTGAATAGCTGACTGGCTAACAAAAACAGAGAAATAACGTTTTTGAGGCATTTACTAAAAATTGCCCTCAAAATTCCAGCCTATAGTATGACAGCAGGATTTAGAAGACCGTCTTCTACTTGAGACAACTTAACAGGGCTCGGCTGTGTTAAGTTGTCCTTGCTGGTCCTTGACTTCTGGGTCACTGAGAAAAGGACAGTCTCCTAGGCAGATTGCTCAGGGTCAGTCCTCTGGAGCAATCAGTTAGGTGCTTCCCCAGTGACATATGGAAAATGCTGGCGCTCTCTGCATGTTGGGAGGTAACACAGAATGTAAAACTGGCCTGTTGCCTCTGGAAATGTTGCCTTGGACCCAAAAGTCCTCCTTCTAGGGATAGCCTAGACAGCTTCACCAAATAAAGTCTGACACTGTTTCCAATGAACATGGTATATTTCTCCACCTATTTGTGTCCTCTTTATTTCTTTCACCAGTGTTTTATAGTTTCTATACATAGGTTTTTTGTTTCTTTAGGTAGATATATTCTTAAGTATTTTATTGTTTTTGTTGCAATGGTGAATGGAATTGTTTCCTTGATTTCTCTTTCTGTTTTCTCATTGTTAGTGTATAGGAATGCAAGGTTGATTTTATATGCTGCAACTTTACTATGTTCCTTGATTAGCTCTAGTAATTTTCTGGTGGAGTCTTTAGGGTTCTCTATGTAGAGGATCATGTCATCTTCAAAGAGTGAGAGTTTTACTTCTTCTTTTGCAATCTGGATTCCTTTTATTTCTTTTTCTTCTCTGATTGCTCTTGCTAAAACTTCCAAAACTTTGTTGAATAGTAGTGGTGAGAATGCGCACCCTTGTCTTGTTCCTGACTTTAGGGGACATGCTTTCAATTTTTCACTATTGAAAATAATGTTTGCTGTGGGTTTGTCATATATAGCTTTTATTATATTGAGGTATGTTCCTTCTATTCCTGCTTTCTGGAGAGTTTTTATCATAAATGGATGTTGAATTTTGTCAAAGGCTTTCTCTGCATCTATTGAGATAATCATATGGTTTATATTTTTCAATTTGTTAATGTGGTATATTATGCTGATTGATTTGCAGATATTGAAGAATCCTTGCATCCCTGTGATAAAGCCCACTTGATTATGATGTATGATCTGTTTACTATGTTATTGGATTCTGATTGCTAGAATTTTGTTAAGGATTTTTGCATCTATGTTCATCAGTGATATTGTCCTGTAGTTTTCTTTTTTTGTGGCATCTTTGTCAGGTTTTGGTATTAGGGTGGCCTCATAGAATGAGTTTGGAAGTTTACCTTCCTCTGCAATTTTCTGGAAGAGTTTGAGTAGGATAGGTGTTAGCACTTCTCTAAATTTTTGGTAGAATTCAGCTGTGAAGCTGTCTCTCCTGGGCTGGAAGATTTCTGATTACACTTTCAATTTCCATGCTTGTGATGGGTCTGTTAAGATTTTCTATTTTTTCCTGGTTCAGTTTTGGAAAGTTGTAGTTTTCTAAGAATTTTTTCATTTCTTCCAAGTTGTCCATTTTATTGGCATGTAGTTGCTGATAGTAGTCTCTTATGATCCTTTGTATTTCTGTGTTGTCCGTTGTGATCTCTCTATTTTCATTTTTAATTTTGTTGATTTGATTTTTCTCCTTTTGTTTCTTGATGAGTCTGGCTAATGGTTTGTCAATTTTATTTATCCTCTCAAAGAACCTGCTTTTGGCTTTGTTGATTTTTGCTATGGTCTCTTTTGTTTCTTTTGCATTAATTTCTGCCCTAATTTTTAAGATTTCTTTCCTTCTACTAACCTTGGGGTTCTTAATTTTTTCCTTTTTTGGTTGCTTTAGGTGTAGAGTTAGGTTACTTCACTTTTTTCTTGTTTCTTGAGGTAAGCCTGTATTGGTGTGAATGTTCCCCTTAGCACTGCTTTTACAGTGTCACATAGGTTTTGGTTGTTGTGTTTTCATTTTCATTCATTTTTAGCATATTTTGTTTTCTTTTTTGATTTCTTCTGTGATTTGTTGGTTATTCAGCAGCGTGTTGTTCAGCCTCCATATGTTGCAATTTTTAATAGTTTTTCTTCTGTAATTGAGATCTAATCTTACTTCATGGTGGTCAGAAAATATTCTTGGAATGATTTCAATTTTTTGAACTTACCAAGGCTAGATTTATGTCCCAGGATGTGATCTATCCTGGAGAAAGTTCCGTGTGCGCTTGAGAAAAAGGTGTTATTCATTTTTTGGGGTGAAATTCCTATAGATATCAATTAGGTCTAACTGGTCTATTGTATCATTTAAAGTTTGTGTTTCTTTGTTAATTTTCTCTTTAGTTGATCTATCCATAGGTGTGAGTGGGGATATTAAAGTCTCCCATTATTATTGTGTTATTGTCAATGTCTCCTTTCATACTTGTTAGCATTTGTCTTAAATATTGTGGTGCTCCTATGTTGGTTGCATATATATTTATAAGCATTATATCTTCTTCTTGGATTGATCCTTTGATCATTATGTAGTGTCCTTCTTTGTCTCTTTTCATGGCCTTTGTCTTAAAGTCTATTTTATCTGATATGAGTATTGCTACTCCTGCTTTCTTTTGGTCTCTATTTGCATGGATTATCTTTTCCCAGCCCTTCACTTTCAGCCTGTATGTGTCCCTTGTTTTGAGGTGGGTCTCTTGTAGACAACATATATAGTGGTCTTGTTTTTGTATCCATGCAGCCAGTCTTTGTCTTTTGGTTGGGGCATTCAACTAATTTATATTTAAGGTAATTATTGATAAGTATGATCCTGTTGCTATTTACTTTATTGTTTTGGGTTTGAGTTTATACACTCTTTCTGTGTTTCCTTTCTAGAGAAGATCCCTTAGTATTTGTCTGAAGTTGGTTTGGTGGTGCTGAATTCTCTCAGCTTTTGGAAGGCAATGGCAACCCACTCCAATACTCTTGCCTGGAAAATCCCATGGACGGAGGAGCCTGGTAGGCTACAGTCCATGGGGTCACTGGGAGTCGGACACGACTGAGTGATTTCACTTTCACTTTTCACTTTCATGCATTGGAGAAGGAAATGGCAATCCACTCCAGTGTTCTTGCCTGGAGAATCCCAGAGACGGGAGAGCCTGGTGGCTGACGTCTATGGGGTCGCACAGAGTTGGATATGACTGAAGTGACTTAACAGCAGCAGCACCAAAGGTTTCGATTTCTCCTTCATATTTGAATGAGATCCTTGCTGGATACAGTCATCTGGGCTGTTGATTTTTTTCTTTCATCACTTCAAGTATGTTCTGCCATTCCATCCTGGCTTGAAGAGTTTCTATTGAAAGATCAGTTGTTATCCTTATGGGAATCCCCTTGTGTGTTATTTGTTGTTTTTCCCTTGCTGCTTTTAATATTTGTTCTTTGTGTTTGGTCTTTGTTAATTTGATTAATATATGTCTTGGGGTGTTTCGCCTTGGGTTTATCCTGTTTGGAACTCTGGGTTTCTTGGACTTGGGTGATTATTTCCTTCCCCATTTTAGGGAAGTTTTCAACTATTATCTCCTCAAGTATTTTCTCATGGTCTTTCTTTTTGTCTTCTTCTTCTGGGACTCCTATGATTCTAATGTTGGGGCATTTCACATTGTTCTAGAGGTCTCTGAGGTTGTCCTCATTTCTTTTAATTCTTTTTTTTTCCCCTCTCTGCTTCATTTATTTCTACCACTCTATCTTCTACCTCACTTATCCTATCTTCTGCCTTCATTGTTTTACTGTTGTTTCCCTCCAGAGTGTTTTTGATCTCATTTATTACATTATTCATTATATATTGACTCTTTTTTATTTCCCTTCTCGATTGTGTCTCCAGGCTATTTATCTGTAACTCCATTTTGTTTTCAAGCTTTGGATAATTTTCACTATCATTATTTGGAATTCTTTATCAGGTAGATTCCATATCTCTTCCTCTTTTGTTTGGTTTGGTGGACATTTATCCTGTTCCTTTACCTGCTGGGTATTTCTCTGCCTTTTCATCTTGTTTATATTGCAGTGTTTGGGATGGCCTTTCTGTTTCTGGTAACTTGTGGTTTCTCTTTATTGTGGGTGGGATTGGCCGTGTGGCTTGTCAATGTTTCCTGGTTAGGGAAGCTTGTGGCAGTGTTCTCGTGGGTGGGGCTGGATTTCTTCTCTCTGGAATACAATGAAATGTCCAGTAATGAGTTTTCAGATGTCAGTGTGTTTGGTGTGACTTTGGGCAGCTTGTATATTGAAGCTCAAGGCTTTGTTCCTATTTTGCTGGAGAATTTGCATGGTATGTCTTGCTCTTGAACTTGTTGGCCCTTGGGTGGTGCTTGGTTTCAGTGTAGATATGGAGGCATTTGATGAGCTCCTATTGATTAATGTTGCTGGAGTCAGGAGTTCTCTGTTGTTCTCAAGATTTGGACTTAAGCCTCCTGCCTCTGGTTTTCAGTCTTATTCTTACAGTAGCCTCAAGACTTCTCCATCTATATAGCCCAATGATAAAATATCTAGGTTAATGATGAAAAGTTTCTCCACAGTGAGGGACACCCGGAGAGGTTCTCAGAGTTACATGGAGAACAGAAGAGGGAGGAAGGAGATAGAGGTGACCAGGAGGAGAAGAGGGGGAATCAAAAAGGGAGAGAGCAGGCTAGCCAGTAATCACTTCCCTATGTGCTCTCCACAGTCTGGATCCCTCAGAGATGTTCACGGAGTTTTACAGAGAAGAGAAGAGGGAGGAAGGAGATTGAGGTGGCCAGGAGGGGAAAAGGGGGAATCAAAGGGAGAGAGACAGATCTAGCCAATAACCACTTCCCTAAGTGTTCTCCACAGACCAGAACACACAAAGAGATTCACAGAATTGGATAGAGAAGAGAAGGGGGAGGGAGGAGATAGAGGTGACCTGGTGGAGAAAAAGGAGAGTCCAAAGTGGGAGAGAGCAATCCAGCCAGTAAACTTGCTCCCAAGTAAAAATGGGTACCAAAGATTGGGTTCTTAAAGGTACAAAATTGATAACAAATACCAAAAAGCAAAGATTAAAAATCTAGAGTAGAGGTTAGATTCTCAAAAATACAATATTAAAGAAAAAAACAAAGTCACAAAAACTATGAAATATATATATGAAGTTTGCTTTATTTATTTAATTTATTTTAAAAATATAAATTTATTTATTTTAATTGGAGGCTAATTACTTTACAATATTGTATTGGTTTTGCCATACATCAACATGAATCCACCACGGGTGTACACATGTTCCCCATTCTGAACTCCCCTCCCACCTCCCTCCATGTACCATCCCTCTGGGTCATCCCAGTGAAGTTTGCTTTAAAAAAAAGATCTTTTTTGTTTTTTTTTTTTT
>SJYT01077731.1:30259-46565 GCA_006410635.1 Cephalophus harveyi
TTTATTTATTTAATTTATTTTAAAAATATAAATTTATTTATTTTAATTGGAGGCTAATTACTTTACAATATTGTATTGGTTTTGCCATACATCAACATGAATCCACCACGGGTGTACACATGTTCCCCATTCTGAACTCCCCTCCCACCTCCCTCCCTGTACCATCCCTCTGGGTCATCCCAGTGAAGTTTGCTTTAAAAATAAGGTCTTTTTTGTTTTTTTTTTGCAAAGTAATAGTAGGTTATAAAAATGAAAATTAAAGGTTAATAGAAGACATAAAAATAAAGTTTTAATTTAAAAAATGATAATAGTAAAAATATGTCTAGGACTTTCTCTGGTGTTGTTGTGACTAGTGTGGGGTCAGTTCATTTTCAGATAGTTCCTTGATCCGGCTATACTTCTCAAGAGATATAGGCTCCTCCCTATGTAGTCAGTACTAGCTGCAGGGTTTTAATCTATTGCACCTGCCACTTCCAAGGTGGTTCCCTCTGTTTTAGCTTCTTCTGTTTGCAGGTCTCTTCAGTGTCTAATTTCTGACCTGACACAAGGGGATTGTGGTGGACACTTTTTTAGGCTCACTTGTTCAGTCGTGCTGTGGGGAGGGAGGAACACTGCAAACAAATATCACTGGCATGTGTGTGGCATGCTCGCAGTGTCTCAGCCACACTGGGTTTGTCTCCACTCACAGCATGTGTACTTTTTCCATTCTCCACTGCTCAGGCTCTAGGTTGCTCTTCCAAGAACTGTCTGAGGTGGGCCCTGGGTTGCCTACAATTCCCAGGCCTACTCCGCTCAGGTTCAGGTTCTCAGGTACTCCGCAAAGGTACAGACTTGGTTGGGCCTGCGTTTTGTGCCCTTCCCAGGTCTGAGCAGCTCAGGTGACCAGGTGCTTGGTGAATGCCTTCACCCCAGTTGGAGGCTGCATCTTATCGCCTCCCCCATCCCTGCTGCTTGGTTTTCTGGGTGTACAACTGGTGCACCTTCTCAGGTGTGCTGTGTGTCTCTTCTGGGGAGCTGATCTCTGGCTGTGACCCTCCCAGTGGATGTCGACCTTCCAGAATCCTAAGAACTCTTGGTTGGCAATGAAGTCTGCTTGCAGTTTGGTAGATGATGCCTCTCTGGGTCTGTGATTGCCCTCTTCTGGCTCTGGCTGCCCTCGCGTGCCTGTCTCTGGTGGGGGATGGGCCAGTCAGCAGCCTGCTAGCTCTGTTCAGTCCTTTGTTCTGTGAGTGGGCCTGGTGGTGTCTTAGGTTAGGGCTTTTCAAGGAATAGCTATCCCACAGTCTGGGTTGCTATCTCAAGTTAGTTCCCTCAGGTTGCCCTCGGGGCATTCAGGCCTGGTCCTTACTCTGAGCAATGCAACCGGAGCCTCCCTGCCCAGCCCCCGCTTGTTAGTGGCAGATGCGAGCACTGCGCTGCTTCTCCCCTGGGATTTACCGTTGGGCAGGTAATCTGTGGGTTTTGATTATTTATTTTTCCTCCCAGTTATGTTGCCCTCTGAGATTCCAAAGCTCACCACACTCACCCACCACTCTCACTTGCCCATGAGAGTGTTTCCTGGTGTTTGGAAACTTCTCTCTTTTTTAAGACTCCCTTTACAGGAGGGATCTCTGTCCCTACCTCTTTTGCCCCTCTTTTTATCTTTGATATTTTTTCCTACCTCCTTTCAAAGACAATGGGCTGTCTTTCTGGTTCCCTGATGTCTTCTGCCAGCATTCAGAAGTTGTTTTGTGGAATTTGCTCAGCGTTCAAATATTCTTTCAATGAATTTTTTGGGGAAAAAGTGGTCTCCCCTTCTTATTCCTCCACCATCTTAGGACTGTCCACTTGGCATATATTATTTCAAAATGTATGCATATAAAGAGGATGTTATTTGTTAGTGGGATAGCATATTTTATGTTATATTTTAGCTTAGTCCCACTTGATTTACCCAAAATTGAACTTTAACAACCTTAAGTATAAAAACAAATTCTAACTCTATTCTTTTTTTCCTCTTTTAGTATTTTGCAGTATTTATTTCTGCTGGATTATCTAATTGCACCATGTTTATGAGTTGTATCTTGTAGAATTCAACCCTTTTTGTGCTTCCTTTGAGCTATTTAGTGCATAGTATCTTTATATTTTTATATCTTTAGAGGATTGTTGCAAAGGCCTCTCTTCAGCCAACATTCTGGGTATGTTTTTTAGACTTCTGTTTAAAAAATGTGAATCCACTTTTTCCCTGTTTATTGTGCCATTTTTTTGTTCAAGTATTTATCTCCATCAAAAGATGCATTATTCATCCAGCAACTATCTAAACATATTTAATATGTGCTGAGACCTATGAGAAACATTGGTAATGCAGAAATATTCATTGTCAACATGGGAAGACTCTGTTATATTAGAGAAAATTCAAATCTCTAGAGCAGAGTTATTTTAAACTATAATGTTGTTCAGTCACTATGTTTGGCTCTTTGCAACCCCATGGACGGCAGCACACCAGGCTTTCCTGTTCTTTGCTATCTCATGGAGCTTGCTCAAACTCATATCCATTGAGTCAGTGATGCCATCAAACCATCTCATTCTCTGTCACCCCCTTTCTCCTTTTGCCTTTAATCTTTCCCTGCATCAGAGTCTTTTCCAATGAGTCGCTCTTCGTTTCAGGTGGCCAAAGTATTAGAGTTTCAGCTTCAGCATTAGTCCTTCCAATGAATATTCAGGGTTGATTTCATTTAGGATAGACTGGTTTGATCTCCTTGCTTCCCAAGGGACTCTCAAGAGTCTTCTCCAGCATAACAATTTGATAATATCAATTCTTCAGTGCTCAGCCTTCTTTATAGTCCAACTCTCACATCTGTATCTGACTACTTGAAAAACGATAGCTTTGACTATACTCACTTTGTCGGCAAAGTAATGTCTCTGCTTTTTAATATGCTATCTAGATTTGTCATAGCTTTCCTTTCAAGGAGCAAGCTTCTTTTAATTTCATGGCTGCAGTCACCATCCACAGTCATTTTGGTGCCCAAGAAAATAAAATCTGTCACTTTTTCCTCTTTTTCCTCATCTATTTGTCATGAAATGATGGGACTGTGTACCATGATCTTAGGTTTTTGAATGTTGAGTTTTAAGCCAGCTTTTTCACTCTCCACTTTCAGCTTCATCAAGAGGTTCTTCAATTCCTCTTTACTTTCTTCCATTAGAGTGGTATCATCTGCATATCTGAGATTGTTGATATCTCTCCTGGCAATCTTGATTCCAACTTGTGACTCATCCAGCCCAGAATTTCTCATGATGTACTCTGCATGTAAGTTAAATAAGCAGGGCAACAATGCACAACCTTGATGTACTCCTTTCCCAGTTTGGAACCAGTCTGTTGTTCTATGTCCAGTTCTAACTATTGCTTCTTGACCTGAATACAGCTTTCTCAGGAGAAAGGTAAGGTGATGGTATTCCCATCTCTTTAAGAATTTTCCACAGTTTGTTGTGATCCATACAAAGGCTTTAGTATAGTCAACAAAGCAGAAGTAGATGTTTTTCTGGAATTCTTTTGCTTTTTTGATGACCCAATGAATGTTGGCAATTTGATCTCTGGTTCCTCTGCCTTTTCTAAATCCAGCTTGTACATCTGGAAGTTCTTGGTTCAATACTGCTGAAGCCTAGCTTGAAGGATTTCGAGCATTACCTTTCTAGCATGTGAAATGAGTGAAACTGTGTTGTAGTTTGAATATTCTTTGGTGTTGTCCTTCTTTGGGATTGCAGTGAAGACTGACCTTTTTCATTATATTTTGTTTGCCCTTGATTGAGTTGACTCATTGGAAAAGACTCTGATGCTGGGAGGGATTGGGGGCAGGAGGAGAAGGGGACGACCGAGGATGAGATGGCTGGATGGCATCACGGACTCGATGGACGTGAGTCTGAGTGAGCTCCGGGAGATGGTGATGAACAGGGAGGCCTGGCGTGCGGCGCTTCATGGGGTCACAAAGAGTCAGACACGACTGAGCGACTGAACTGAACTGAATTGATCGATTCTGGCCAAACAAGCTATAACGAATTAAGCCTATTCATAGTAGAAATTGTCAGTGTCCTGCTTATAACCCTTCAGCCCACTTGAGAGTTCACAGGGAAGCAAGCATGCTAAATACTGCTGTCCCCTGTATTCTTCTAACCAGGAGGTAGGAGCTGTCACAATAAGCAGTTATTGTAGTCAAAGAGGAATGGGGGTTGGTGAAGAAATTCCTCAACATCTCAGTACGAATTGTGAGATGCATTCTACTTGGCTCTCTGTGAGATCCTCACAGAAACTGAGCCCCAGTTGTCACATTAGCAACTAACATTCTTTATTGACTTTCTTCTTTGTTCTCCTCATTTGCCGATTCCTATACATTGTTCACTGGGACCATTTACCAAAGAAACCACTTGAAACTTCAGTTTTATCTAAGGATCTGCTTTTGAAAAACCATACTAAGATATTTAAATTATAAAGTTTTGGCATTTCTATTTTCAGGCGTTTTTTTTTTTTTTTGAATATTTTTTATCTTTTTTACTAGAACATCTTAGAAATGAGCTATTTTGTCGGCTCTTTGAAAAGATTTTTTTTTTTTATTATCTGACTCAAGGTTTCTTCCTGCCTTTGGCAAATTGAAAAATGAGTGTCCCTGAAGGACCAACAGTCACCAAAGATAAAGTATCACTTAACATTTTGTGCCCCCACCGGATTTCTGCTTCAGGCAAGTGCCAGAATGGCAGAGACAATTATCTTGATTTTTGAAATAATAAAGCTAATAATTTTATAAGATTGCATATCAATATGAATTTGTTTTTCCAGACCCTGTTTACTAGTCCCATTTCAGATTTTGTTCTAATAGTAGACTTCTTTTGATGCCAGCTCTTTTATCCTTATTTGTTCTATTTTTGGAATATTTGACTCATTAAAAGGGACCATAGATAGTTTTATTTCTTTTCAATGAGACAGAAAGTGTGATGTGTATTACAAAATATATTTTCTTTAAATCTTTGCAAAATTTTATAGGTGGTTGCAAATACTCATAAACATATACATGTATATTTAGTACTGACATATATAAAACACATGTGTATATATAAAACATATGTAGCCACACATGAAGTAGAAAGGAGTAAATACAAGAAAAATAATAAAGAAATATGAAGAGTGTAACAGTTTCAGCTTCAATTTTCTGTCATTAGTGCCTGCAGTTAGAACTGGCCTTAAGTATAATTA
This sequence comes from Cephalophus harveyi, assembly GCA_006410635.1. NCBI lineage: Eukaryota > Metazoa > Chordata > Mammalia > Artiodactyla > Bovidae > Cephalophus > Cephalophus harveyi. The sequence continues at coordinate 35,478 of SJYT01077731.1, forward strand.
TAGTAAGACTATTGAAATGCCTATTTTAACCTCAAACATCTTCTTCCTTAATTCCTTCAAGTGGCTTAAAACTCTTATGAGTATCTTATAATTTAGAACTTACTAAAAACATCTTAAACATCTTACCAGTATCTTATAATTTGGAAATTATTAATAAAAAGTATGTGATAAAGTTCCAAGAAAATAACATTTCCTTGTATTTTCTCCAAAAGAACAAATGGGTTATATAAAATTACATATGCTTATCATTTTAAATACATTCTGATAAATGTAATTTCATTATCTGCATGTTCAGGATTAGCTAGCTAATGTGTTAGCAGGAGCAAAATAGAATGACATGCCCACTAGTCCCCATTTCTGAGAGATCAGGGCTATCCTTGCAGCTGAGGGAGGTGGAGTAAATGTTAAAAACTTGACATGGTGTCAGTACAATATATTGCAGAGTTGAAGACAGTTGAGTGAGCAGAATAACTCCAGAGACTCAGGAAAACTGAAAAGAAGAGTGGAAGATAAAAGTATCATAAATTATTGACAACAGATCTATTGAACATTTGTTTCCAGGACCAAACCTGATGAAAGATTAAAGTAATCACTTATAAGAGGAGTGACTAGTGAAGACAAGGAAATATGAAATGTTGGGACTCATGATGATAGGAATTCTTTGTTTTTTTTCAAAACTCTCTTCTTTTTCACCTACTATGTTTTTTTTTTCTTTTTCTCCCTTCCCTTCCTCATTTCTCTTCCTCTTGCTCCTTCTTTCTTTCCATTCATCTCTCCCTCATCCTCTCTTTCTTTCTTTCATATACGTTTCTGTATTAGTTTATCATTTTTAATTTTCAATTAAGTTCAGTCTCAGTAGTGTCTGACTCTTTGCGATGCCAAGGACTGAAACACGCCAGGTTTTCCTGTCCATCACCAACTCCCGGAGCTTGCTCAAACTCATGTCCATCGAGTCAGTGATGCCAGCCAACCATCTCATCCTCTGTCATCCCCTTCCCCTTCTGCTTTCAATCTTTCCCAAGATTAATGTCTTTTCCAATGAATCAGTTCTTTGTATCAGGTAGCTAAAGTATTGGAGTTTCAGGCACAGCATCAGTCCTTCCAATGAATATTCAGGACTGATTTCCTTCAGGATTGACTAGTTTGATCTTGCAGTCTGAGAAACTCTCAAGAGTCTTCTCAACAGTTCAAAAACATCAATTGTTTGTTGCTCAGCTTTCTTTATAGTCCAGCTCTCACATCCATACGTGACTACTGGAAAAAACATAGCTCTGACTAGATGGACATTTGTTGGTAAAGGAATGTCTCTGCTTTTTAATATGTTATCTAAATTGGTCATAGCTTTTCTTCCAAGGAGCAAGCATCTTTCAATTTCATGGCTACAGTCACCATCTGCCGTGATTTTGGAGCCCAAGAAAATAGTCTGTCACTGTTTCTATTGTTTTATCTATTTGCCGTGAAGTGATGGGACCAGAAGTCATGATCTTAGTTTCTTGAGTATTTTAAGTTTTAAGCCAATTTTTTCACTCTCCTCATTCACTTTCATCAAGAGGCTCTTTAGTTCTTCTTCACTTTCTGCCATAAGGATAGTGTCATCTGTATATCTGAGATTATTGATATTTCTCCTGGCAATCTTATTTTCAGCTTGTACTTTCTCCAGCCCAACATTTCACATGATGTACTCTGCATAATAGTTAAATATGAAGGGTGACAATATATAGTCTTGATGTACTCCTTTCCCAATTTGGAACCAGTCCATGGTTCCATGTCCAGTTCTAACTGTTTCTTCTTGACCTGCATACAGATTTCTCAAGAGGCAGGTAAGGTTGTCTGGTATTCTCATATCTTGAAGAATTTTCCACGTTTGTTGTGATCCACACAGTCAAAGGTTTTGGCATAGTCAATAAAGCAAAAGTAGATGTGTTTCTGGTATTCTCTTGCTTTTTTGATGATACAACTGATGTGGCAATTTGATCTTTGGTTCCTCTGCCTTTTCTAAATCCAGCTTGAACATCTGAAGGTTCATGGTTCATGTACTGTTGAAGTCTGGCTTGGAGAATTTTTAGCATTATTTTGCTAGCGTTTGAAATGAGTGCAATTGTGTGGTAGTTTGAGCATTCTTTGGCATTGCCTTTCTTTGGGATTGGAATGAAAACTGACCTTTTCCAGTCCTGTGGTCACTGCTGAGTTTTCCAAATTTGCTGGCATATTGAGTGCAACACTTTCACACCATCATCTTTTAAGATTTGAAATAGCTCAACTGGAATTCCATCACCTCCACTAGCTTTGTGTGTAATGATGCTTCCTAAGGCCCACTTGACTTCTCATTCCAGGATGTCTGGTTCTAGGTGAGTTATCTCACCATCATGGTTATCTGGGTCATGAAGACCTTTTTTGTATAGCTCTTCTGTGTTTTCTTGCCACCTCTTCTTAATATCTTCTGCTTCTGTTAGGTCCATATCATTTCTGTCCTTTATTGTGCCTATATTTGCATGAAATGTTCCCTTGGTTTCTCTAATTTTCTTGAAGAGATCTCTAGTCTTTCCCATTGTTTTTCTCTATTTCTTTGCACTGATCACTGAGGAGCCTTTCTTATCTCTCCTTGCTATTCTTTGGAACTCTGCATTCAAAATGTTATATCTTTCCTTTCCTCCTTTGCCTTTGCTTCTCTTCTTTTCATAGATATTTGTAAGGCCTCCTCAGATAAACTTTGCCTTTTTGCATTTCTCTGTCTTGGGGATGACGTCGATCACTTCCTCCTGTACAACTTCACGAACCTCTTTCCATAGTTCTTCAGGCCCTGTGTCTATCAGGTCTAATCCCTTGAATCTATTTATCACCTCCACTGTATAATCGTAAGGGATTTGATTTAGATCATAGCTGAATGGTCTAGTGTTTTCCCTACTTTCTTCAATTTACGTCAGAATTTGGCAATAAGAAGTTCATGAGCCACAGTCAGCTCCCGGTCTTGTTTTTGCTGACCGTATAGAGCTTCTCCATATTTGGTTGCAAAAATATAATCAATATGATTTTGGTATTGACCTTCCAGTGATGTCCATGTGTAGAGTCTTCTCTTGTGTGTTTGCTACGACTAGTGTGTTCTCTTGGCAAAACTCTGTTAGCCTTTGCCCTGCTTCATTTTGTACTCCAAGGCCAAATTTGCCTGTTACTCCGGGAAGCTCTTGACTTTCTATTTTTGCATTCCAACCCCCTATGATCAAAAGGAAATCTTTTTTGGGTGTTATTTCCAGAAGTCTTGTAGGTCTTCATAGGACCTTTCAACTTCAGCTTCTTCAGCATTACTGGTCAAGGCATAGGCTTGGATTACTGTGATATTGAATGGTTTGCCTTGAGAATGTACAGAAACAGAATGGTTTCTGTCATTTTTGAGATTGCACCCAAGTACTGCATTTTGGACTCTTGTTGACTATGAGGGCTACTCCATTTTTATTAAGGGATTCTTGCCCACGGTAGATATAATGCTTATCTGAATTAAATTTTCTCATTCCATTCCATTTTTAATTTTACCAAATACCAAAAGGGCATAGAGACAACTGAAAATTTTAAAATGCCATGCATCCATTAAAGGTGCAGTAACATTTTATCTGATAAATTGTCTAGTAGTTATTCCCAATTTTAATGAAAGGACTTAAGAAATCACAGGTAATAATAAACATTACACAAAGAAAATCCAGAATTTATAGTAAACCTTTGACAAGATTTTGGGAGCAATTGTCATTAATGGCATGACTAGTGGAATTTGTCCATGTTTTCTGTGGTTTACTGCCAGGACAGAGCAAATCTGAAAGTTCCAAGGGAAATGTGACAATAGTTTTTCTGATGCCGATAGAAAAAATTCATAGTTTTAATAAATGAAAACTTCTTTCTCCTGCATGAATGTTATTTTTCTGAGCAAGAAAAATAAAAATTGTGGTGTTTCATTTAATATAAATGCTTTAAAAATCTATATCTTTAAAAAAGAATGTCTTTAAGTGAAATGATGATGTGTGAGAACAATTATTTTTAGACAGACTGGAGATTAAGTCTCCTCAAGTAATGTGGTATAGTTGGGAGCTGAAGTTTAAACTGTGTCTTTCTATATGCCCAGTTTATTCTAAGTATTGGATAACCAGTAGGTGGGTATAGGAGATGAACTCAGTTTAGAGTTATGTCAACAGTCTTGGTGGATGCTCCAAGAGATAGCAGGACTTGGGTTGAAATCTGAGCATATTGATCTGTCATCCTACAATAGATTGTGAAGTAGGATTCAACCAGGCCTCAAATTATCAATGATCAGGGCCAAAGACAGTGTGCACACTCTTGTTTAGCAAACCCTTAATATAAATAGAGGTCTCCTCATTCAAAGGAACAGAACGATGTACTGACAACTGGTTTGGTTATGTTTTGCTGTATAACAAACCACTGCCAAAGCTTAGTAACTTAAAAAAAAAAAAACCCACAATTTTATTATTTCTTGTTATCTGTTGTCCCTGTGTGTTGTGCCCTGTATGTTGGCTGGGACTGACTCCATTGAGGGGCTTGACTGGGCTTGAACACTGAAAATTGTTCACTCCCATGCCTGGCAATCAATGATAACTATTAATCCTTTCTTCTTACTTGTATAATAATTCTACAACTTTGGTGATTTGATCCCACTGCTGGCTCCATGGGAAGGTCTTTCTCCTTATCAGTGATTGGTTTAGGCCTAAGCCAGTTAGTTCATGGCTTCCTCATTGATCATGGTGACTAGTTTAGGGATGGCTTAATAAAAATGACTTTGAGTACTTTTATTTGATGGCTATAGGAAACAATTTTCTACATCTTTCTTTGGACGAGCCTTGCTTGGTGACTGTAAACATCTCATAACCATTGGGAAAGCCAAACCAAGTGGGGAGCCAACCAAGAGATTGATGTAGAGCTGAACAACTGCAGAGAAATGAAGCTGGAGCCCTGATCAAACACTGCCTAAATCTCCCCTGTCTCTAAACATTTCAGGAACTGAAATGAGCCACTAAATTCACTCATTTGTTTAAACTAGTGTGGATTAGGTTTTCTGCCACTTGCAAGAGAAAGCATTCAAAAAAACAGACACAGCTAAAAAATTGACCCCAAAAAGGATGAATAAAAGGATGAGCATAGTTGTGCTTTCTTAAAGGAGAATCACTCACTCAATCAACCAATCAACCAACTAACCAACCAATCAGTGTTTGTAAATCCATGGATCAACAAAAAATAAGAAAATAATAAGAAGGGTGATATGATAAATGCAGATATAAATGCAGAGGCATTTATATCTTAAGAAAGGATAATAATAGCAGTAACGAAAAGGATTACAAAGATTATTTAATTGTGTACTGTGCTTTCTATTCTGAGTTTTGTGTGTTTGAACTCTTTGAGTCTTTAAATAAACACTGTAATCACGATATTAATGCTTATTTGAATAAAAAGGACTATGAGACAAAAGGCAGTGTAGTTACTTATATAAGTCATGGTAACAGAACTCATATTTTATTATGTGCAATTATCAAAAATACTTTGAAATTTTTGTGAATGGAGAGATGTTCTTGGCTTATTTATATTGCTGAAAACAGTTCAAGAAGAAAGGGAAAACTAAGACTAATAATTGAGAAATTTGAAGTTACTAAAATATTATTTCCCAAAAGACTAAGGAATCAGATGATTTTATTGGTGAGCTATTATAGAAAACAGATAATACATTTACAAAGTCACTTGATTTAGCCTATAATGTTACCATAATCCTGTTGTCCAAAGCTGATATCACACAAAAATGATAGGCTGTTTTATGAATGTGGCCACAACTGTCCTAAATGAAATGTTTTCATATCATGTTCAACTTTACATTCAAATGAATTGCCTGTACCAAATGTTACACTTTCTCTCCTCTATCTAGGTTATGTCAGTCTTATTTTGCTTTCTCATTACTCTGTATTAAAATAGGTTTTCAGTTTTAAAACCATCTTCTTACATTTCTGGCATATAATCTGCCTTCATGCTGAGTGGTGCCCTTCACTACAGTAGCTATGGTCAATTCATTCATAATAAAAACATGACACTTGAAGACATAACACAAAAGGGAAATGTAACAAGAAAGGGAAAATTATCTTTCCTGGAAGGTGATTTCACAGCCTCCCACTGATCCAAGAACAATGCCTGTATCTTGAATTTCACTAGGTAGCATAATTCCAATGGAGATAGAATGAAAAAATGGGAAAACCTACACATTCTATGAATATCATTATATTCTATGCAAATGATTTAGAAACAAGCTTTAAGGGATACCAAATGGAAATGACCTCTTACAAGAATTCTAAATGTAATAACCTAATTTGAATTTTTCTTTAAATATGCTGCTTTTTAACATGTGAGTTTCATGAAAATGCCTGTATTTTAATGTTTGAGTCATTAATAAAAATATTTTCTAGAGATATACTTAGGTAATATCCTTGATATACATCACTGCAAAGAGTAATATCTGAACAATGAGCAATAACTAATTACTCCTCAAAGTTTATGCTCTAAACAGTATTTTACTACTCTGTTTTTGAGTATCTTATGAGTTATAGTCAAAAACCTTGTGAAGCTAAGACACATGACTATTTGTTCCCCTCCATTTATTGTATAAGGCTATCAAAGGGAATTTTATTGGACTGACATGATTTGGTGTTCACCAAGTCATTGTGGTTATTACCCTGCCTCCTGTAATTTCTAGAGCTTTACAAATTGCTTGTGGGGGATCTATTCTACTATCAGGAAAGATGTCAACGTTAAAGTAAATTGATCTCTAATTTCAAAAGTGTTGTCGTATCCTCAAAGTGAGTGTTAAGTCATTCAGTCAGGTCTAAGTCTTTGTGACCCCGTGAACTGTAGCCTGCCAGGTTCCTCTGTCTATGGGATTCTCCAGGCAAGAATGGTGGAGTGGGTTGCCATTTCTTTCTCCAGGGATCTTCCTGACCCAGGGACTGAATCTGGGTCTCCTGCATTGCAGGCATATTATTTACTCTTTGAGCCATATCCTACATCTCATCAACTGCTCACCTTCTAACTTCCTCAGTCCCTTAGAAAAGAAGATGTATACATCACCTGTTTCAGTCACTTGAAACATATATAGCTTATTGCTGTTAAAATTTTAGTAAAATCCTTAGTTAACCAAAGTCTTGTCTAAGTCACAGTAGTTCATATCTCAAAGTGTCTGGCATTTTGTAGTAATTTTGGACCATCTTCCTCTGTCTTTTGTTACATCAAAGACATTTGGCACAAATTTCAATATTTTTAGTAATTGGGACTGATCTTAGGTTGTTTTTTTGGGGAAATACACTTGAAAATCTTTCTTGTATTTGACCATATGAAATGAAATATTTATTGTCACAATTCCCACCCATTTACCTTGGCTTGAAGGAGTGATCTTGTGCAAAATTATTAAAAGGAGCATTTTCAAGTGCAAAAATGAGCATTTTTGTTCTCTATATTACTATTTGTTCCATGATAAGAATAATTCAGCTCACAACTCAGTCACCTAAGTACTTTTCTTAAGACCAATATCATATTATTAAACTTTAATTGAAGTATAGTTGATTTACAATGTGTTAATTACTGCTGTATATCAAAGTGATTCAGTTGTGTATGTAACTGAATATATATACACATTCTTTTTTATATTCTTTTCTTCTATGGTTTATCACAGGATATTGAATGCAATTCTCTGTACTATACAGTAGGACCTTGTTTATTCATTCTCTCTATCAAAGTGTACATCTGCCAATCCCAACTTCTTACTATATCCTTCCCCCAACCCCTCCGCTTTGTCAACTACCAGGCTGTTCTCTATGTCCATGATTCTGTTTCTGTTTTATAGATAGGGTCACTTGTGTCATATTTCAGCTTGCACATGTAAGTGATATATGGTGTTTGTCTTTCTCTTTTTGACTTCACTTACTATGATAATCTCTAGAGGCATCCGTGTTGCTGCAAGTGGCATTATTTTGTTCTTTTCTAATGACTGATAGTATTGCATTGTATATATGTACCACATCTTCTTTATCCTTTCATCTATTAATAGATATTTAGGTTATCTCATGTCTTAGCTAGATCCACACTGTCAAAGGCTTTAGTGTAATCAATGATCAGAAGTAGATATTTTTCTGGAATTCCCCTCCTTTTTCTATGATCCAGCAGATGTTGGCAATTTGATCTCTGGTTCCTCTGCCTTTTCTAAATCCAGCTTATACATCTGGAAGTTGGTGGTTCATATACTGTTGAAGCCTAGCTTGAAGAATTTTGAATATTAACTTGCTAGCATGTGAAATGAGGGCAATTGTGCGGTAGTTTAACATTCTTTGGCATTGCCTTTCTTTGGGATGGGAATGAAAATTGACATTTTCCAGTCCTGTGGCCAGTGCTGAGTTTTCCAAATTTGCTGATATATCGAGTGCAGCACTCTAACAGCATAATCTTGTATGCTGTTAAATTAACATAGGGGTGCTTGTATCTTTTTGAATTATAGTTTTGTCTGAATATATTTCCAGGAATGGGATTGCTGGATCATATAGTAATTCTATTTTTGTTTCCTGAGGAACCTCCATACTGTTTTCTAAAGTGGCTGCACCAATTTACATTTCTACCAACAGTGTAAGAAGGTTCCTCTTTCTCCATACCTTCTCCAGCATTTATTTGTAGAGTTTTTAATGATGGCCAGTAATCCTTGAAAGGAAAGTTATGACCAACCTAGGTAGCATATTAAAAAGCAGAGACATTACTTTGCCAACAAAGGTCTGTCTAGTCAAGGCTATAGCTTTTCCAGTGGTCATGTATGGATGTGAGAGTTGGTCTGTGAAGAAAGCTGAGCGCCGAAGAATTGATGCTTTTGAACTGTGGTGTTGAAGAAGACTCTTGAGAGTCCCTTGGACTGCAAGGAGATCCAACCAGTCCATTCTAAAGGAGATTAGTCCTGGGTATTCATTGGAGGAACTGATGCTAAAGCCAAAACTCCAATACTTTGGCCACCTCATGCAAAGAGTTGACTCATTGGAAAAGACTCTGATGCTGGGAGGGATTGGGGGCAGGAGGAGAGGGGGACGACAGAGGATGAGATGACTGGATGGCATCACTGACTCGATGGACGTGAGTCTGAATGAACTCTGGGAGTTGGTGATAGACAGGGAGGCCTGGAGTGCTGCGATTCATGGGGTTGCAAAGAGTCAGACACGACTGAGTGATTGAACTGAACTGATTTTGACTGATGCATGATTTCTCATTGTAGTTTACATTTGCATTTTTCTAATTATTAGTGATGTTGAGAATCTTTTTCATGGGTTTGTTGGCCATCTGTATATCTTCTTTGCAGAAATGTCTATTCAGGTCTTCTATCCATTTTTGGACTAGATTCTTCGTGTTTTTTTTTTTTTTTATTGTTGAGTTGTATGAGCTGTTTGTATATTTTGGAAATTAAACCTCTGTTGGTTGGATCATTTGCAAATATTTTCTCCCATTCTGTAGATTGTCTTTTCACTTTGTTTATGATTTCCTTTGCTGTGCAACAGCTTGTAAGCTTGATTAGAACTTTATTTTTGTTTTTTATTTCCATTTATTTCCATTTGTTTATTTTTGTTTTTATTTCCATTGTCTTGGCAGACTGGCCTAAGAAAACATTAGCATGATTTATGTCAGAGAATGTATTGTTTCTCTTCTTATCTAGGAATTCTTTGGTGTCATGTCTTATGTTTAAGTCTCTAAACCATTTTAAGTTTGTTTTGTGTATGGTGAGAGGATGTGTTTTAACTTCATTAATTAGCATGCGGTTTTCCAACTGGGAAAGAGACTATCTTTCTCCCATTGTGTATTCTTATTAAGTCTAACATTACAGAGTGGTTACTGGCTAAACATTTTCTGTCTTGCTTGGCACCTGCCCCTTTCCTGGCCTTTTAGCTAGGGAGAGCAGGCTTTTCTGGAGCTCTTTTGATATATGCCTGTTGGTATTTCCAGCTTACTCACTTCTCCAGAACCTAGTCTGGGATATGTAAAACACAAAGAGGACAAAACCCAGGAAAGTCACTGCCACATCCCTTTTTGGGTCCTGAGACTCCTAGTCCATCTGTCTCCTTTTCACTTTTCAACATTTCGTATTGGCTTTATACATTATCTCTAGGGAATATAGCTGTTAATAGTGGGAAGAGTAGGAAAAGTGAAGTTGTTTTTTTGGTATTTGTGATAGTTATTTCTATAAAGTCACCATGAACACTGAATTAGCAAATGCTCAACAGGAAATTTCCTACAGAAATTCAGGGTTAGGGTTCTGTGAGCCTCTGTTCTCAGTATTTTCATCAACTGATCCATACACAAATTTGTTTGATATGTAATGTCAGATTACTTAGTATATATTGTTGATGCAATAACATTCAGCTCAGGGCCAACAGCACTATAATTCAGGTCTGAACAGAGCTTATCTAACGCATGTGTTTTCTGCATAAATTACATCATGGCTTTCCTGAACCTAGGGACACTAGACAGCACCAACAGTATATCTGGGGACCATTTTAAGCAGTGAAATAACCAACATAAAGCATAAAAATGGAAAAAAAAATCACTAGTCTGTGAAAAAGAATTTGTTTATTGTGTGAGAGCTAATACAAGAAGACAGAGCATTATCTTGTTTCATCTCAGTTGGGAATGTGCACCATGGGTGACTCAAATTTTTGACTGCTCTGCACATGTCTACAAATGACTGTGTAAACACCATGAGTATTGATTTTCAGTTCAGTTCAATTCAGTCGCTCAATCGTGTCCGACTCTTTGCGACCCCATGAATCGCAGCACGCCAGGCCTCCCTGTTCATCACCATCTCTCGGAGATCACTCAGACTCACATCCATCGAGTCAGTGATGCCATCCAGCCATCTCATCCTCGGTCGTCCCCTTCTCCTCCTGCCCCCAATCACTCCCAGCATCAGAGTCTTTTCCAATGAGTCAACTCTTCGCATGAGGTGGCCAAAGTACTGGAGTTTCAGCTTTAGCATCATTCCTTCCAAAGAAATCCCAGGGTTGATCTCCTTCAGAATGGACTGGTTGGATCTCC
>SJYT01077731.1:48770-94548 GCA_006410635.1 Cephalophus harveyi
GGAGTAGCATTGTTTTATATTTTTTCAATTTTAAAAATACTTGGAAATAAAAGCTAGATTCTTTGATCTTACTTTGCATTCAATATGTTGTCATATATCAATTTAATTGAAGTATTTGAAGAAAGACTGGCTTCACACAGGTACATGGTTGCAAAAGGGTAGAGTACTTGCATAGTATTTTCAGGTAATTACTGATATTACTTTTGATACTATACCAAAACTTGACAGTGTAGTTTCATAAAGGTTGTATGAAATTATACTGAAGAATGATTTATGTTCTAGTTTATTAAAATTCATTGATTTATCTTTTAATTAGAATTGATATTTTACCCAGTGCATGATTTTGTGACAGTTGATCACTTTCAAAATATTAGTACACTGAAAAATGTATGCTTTCTAAGTGTTGATCTGTTCATTTTAAAATATCCAAAATTGATTTGTTACTATCACTATTTGTTACTATTTGTTACCAGTGTCCCCTGGTGGTTCAGATGGTGAAGGATCTGTGTGAAATACAGGTTTGGTCCCTTATTTGAGAAGATCCCCTAGAGTAGGAAATGGAAACCCACTCCAGTGTTCTTGCCTGGAAATTCCAAGGACAGAGGAGCCTGGTGAGCTATAGTCCATGGCATTGTAAAGAGTCAGATATGACTGAGCAGGCATGTAAACACGAAACCAGTCTTGTCAGATTATATATCTAACTTGTCAGATTATATATATATACATATATATATGTAATATATTTATCTTTTGCTTGAAATCCTATATTGGTAACAAATACTGTTGTTTTTCTTGAAGTGAAGGCTCACTTGGTTCACTTTTGAGTAGATGTCTACCAGATACTGAAGTCAGAATAACCATAGTTACTATTCATTCTGGGGCTTATGGTAAAGTGGGTCAGGGGTAAAGAATCCATCTGTGACGCAGAAGACACAAGAAAGGCAGCTTCGATCCCTGGGTCAGGAAGATACCCTGGAGACAAAAATGGCAACCGACTCCAGTATTCTTGCCTGGAGAATCCCATGGACAGAGAAGCCTGGTGGGCTCTAGTCCATGCTGAATACTGGAATAATGGAAATCAATCTGCATGTGTTTCCTGCTGATACAGTGGGAGATCTTCCAGTTTTTGTTTTAAGGTGTTTTTTTTTTTTTTTTTTGCACTGAGTCAGAATAGTGCATTTACATGATTATACTTACCAGTGATCTTGATTTATGGATTAAGTATAGGCATCTCTCATTCCCAAGAGGTAAAAGAGCTGCCTCTAAGCTAAAGCTTAATTGCACCTTGAGAAATATGGGGGCATTTTTATAATGCCTTTGTGAAGGTGATTGTGAATTAGAAGTCAGTAAATAACGCTGTTAAATGATGTAAATATATAATTATTTCTTTTGTTTGTATAGTAACTATCAGGAGTTCAGATTTATATATAGTTAAATTCTAATCCTTAGAAAATACTTGTAAAATAGGACTTTTCATTTTCAACTTAGGAACAACTGTGAACAGGGAGATTGTGAAGCAGTTTATTTTCCACTAAGGAGATCATCAATGACCTCCACACTGCCCGAGGCAGTGCATTTTTGTTCATCCTTTTCTTACCAGATCATTCTGTGACAGCTGACAAATTTTAGACTAATTCAATGACACTCTCGTCTCCCTCAGCTTTTGTATGTTTTTAAAAATAATACTTGTCTCATAATTCCTTTTTAGTATTCTTTGGACCTTTAACAAAAATCATCCTTTTAAGTTTCTGTATTCTTGTGGCCTCTGTCCCTGGTACTATCCTCCTTTTAATCTGTGTCCTCTTTTTGTGTGGCCTCATTTGGAATAGTCATGCTCTGAACAGCTTGCTACTGGCTGCTGAGTCTCATATCTATGTCTGCAGTCTAGAACAGCAGACTTCACCCAGCTACTTTCTGAATATCTACATATGATCATCCCTCTGCTGTCTCAGATTTCTCATATATCAAACTGAAATTACTGTCCCATTCTACACTTGATTATCCCTTTGTATTCCTTGTCTTGGTGAATGATACAGAGATTCAGCAGCTGCCCAAGTGAGAACACTGACAGTAATCCTGACCTCCATCTCAACCAAATCTAGAGGGTCACAAAGCCATTTTGATTCTAATTCTTAATCTCTTTACATTCCACTGCTGCTGCTTTCCTGCTGCTAACCTTATCATCTAGAGTATTATTAGTGATACTCATAATAACAGTGATATTTAGTGAACGATAACTGTGTTTGGAAAACTTTGCATGTATTATAGCATCAAATTTCATGATAATTTATGATGTAGGTACTATTATTATTTCTGTTTTCCAAAAGAAAAAAGTGGAGCTTCAAAGAAGTTATGTACTTGGTCCAAGATCACACAAGTAAGTTTGCCAAGTAGGGACCCCATGGACTGTAGTCTACCAAGTTCCTCCATCCATGGGATTCTCTGGAAAGAGTACTGGAGTGGGTTGCCATTTCTTTCTCCAGGGGATCTTCCTGACCCAGGGATTGAACCCTGGTCTCCCACATTGCAGGCAGATGCTTTACACTCTGAGCCTCCAGGGAAGCCCAATTCATGATGTTCAGTTCAGTTCAGTTGCTCAGTCGTGTCCGACTCTTTGCGACCCCATGAATTGCAGCACGCCAGGCCTCCCTGTCCATCACCATCTCCCGGAGTTTACTCAAACTCACGTCCATCGAGTCAGTGATGCCATCCAGCCATCTCATCCTCTGTCATCTCCTTTTCCTCTTGCCCCCCAATCCCTCCCAGCATCAGAGTCTTTTCCAATGAGTCAACTCTTCGCATGAGGTGGCCAAAGTACTGGAGTTTCAGCTTTAGCATCATTTCTTCCAAAGAAATCCCAGGGTTGATCTCCTTCAGAATGGACTGGTTGGATCTCCTTGCAGTCCAAGGGACTCTCAGGAGTCTTCTCCAACACCACAGTTCAAAAGCATCAATTCTTCAGTGCTCAGCTTTCTTCACAGTCCAACTCTCACATCCATACATAACTACTGGAAAAACCATAGCCTTGACTAGACGGTAGGTACTATTATTATTTCTGTTTTCCAAAAGAAAAAAAGTAGAGCTTCAAAGAAATTATGTACTTGGTCCAAGATCACACAAGTAAGTTTGCCAAGTAAGTAGCAAACTTAGGATTGGATCAGTAAATGTATCAGTGTCCAAGCTGCTAACCAACTTGGGATCTCTCTGCTCTGTCAGGACTGAGTCTTACCTATCCTCTACCTTACTTCACAGAGCAGTTTCTAAAATCTGATGAAATTTGATGAAAAGAAATCACAACTTGATTAGAACCTCCAAAAAGTCCCATTGCTTCCAAGATAAGGTTCAAACATACTCTTCATGATTTGATCTCCTGTTCATGTCTGTAACATTACCTTTGCTATTCATTGTCACATACATTCTTTTGCAGAGAGGCTGGGTCCTAAGGGATCCTTAAATGTATAATACCATTTCACATTTCCTCTCCGCTTTCTATTTTCTCTATCTGGAAAGTCTTTCCCTTGCTAACTAGCTAATGTCTTTTCATCCTTCTGTTTCTGCTTCTGGGGCTTCCTAGGTAGTGCTAATGGTAAAGAACCTGCCTACCAATGCAGGAGATTAAGAAGCCTGTGTTCAATCCCTGGGTCAGGAAGATCCCTTGGGGGAGGGAATGGTTACCCACTCCAGTATTCTTCTTGTTAGGAGAATCCCGTGGACAGAGGAGCCTAGCAGACTGTGGCCCATGGGGTTGCATAGAGTCAGACAGAACTGAAGCAACTTAGCAAGCATGCACCTGTCTGCTTCTAATACATTCCTAGCATTTATCATCTGGCGTGTAATAATTGATAGGCAAGATATTTAAGGGTAATAATCATGTTTATTTTACATTTACCCCCCAGGGCTAGTGTGCTACCACAAGGCACTAAAATATTTTTTGAATGAATAAGTGATTGAGGTTATTTCAGACTTCACCTAGTTTAATTTATTTCCACATATGTTGATTAAATTTTGTGACATGTTTTAAAGAATTAAATTAGGTTTAAAGTAAAAAAAATTTTTTTTCTCTAAAATTTTAATTAGTAAATTTGTTCTTCTGCTTTGCTCTTCACTTCATTTTTAACAATCTCTTTCATAAGGAAAATGTAAACGTTAGTGCAAATCTAAAACAGTGCTAAAGCCCTGATGAACTCTAATAAGTTAGGGGGAAATAGAGAAGAGTCAAGGCAAAGAAAAAGCAAATAAACATCACATGAGAAATTTATTGAAATTGTGGTATAGTTGAACTTTTATTCAAAAAAAGTTATGATGTTTTTAGGAGAAAATAATATTTTATTTCAGGAGAAGGCTAGACTGCCTGGCAGTAAATCTAGGTTTCTTCCAGATTTTAGATTAGTTCTCTGAAAACCTTGTGATTTCTTGCAAGCAGAGAAATATAAGAGTGTATTAAGCAAAGCAATAAATAAAATCACAGAAACAAATAAAATGTGTGTTCTGTATGCCAGTACACAAAATGGAATAAATTTATAAAAGTTTTACTTTGTCATTATCAAATGGAATAGCAAGAAAATGATTGTTGACTTTAATACTATTGAAAGATGCACAGATTTTCATCTTGAGGCCTGAAATTACCTTCAGGTTATGAATTGTTGGCTTATATAATGTTTAAAATTCAGTTTATAAAGAAAGCATTCTGACTGTGCATGTAGCCTCCAGTTTGACAACAGATTACATCACTTCTTGTGATGTTACACCTGGACTTTTCTACCCATTTTTAATAGTTGATATTGTAAATCAACTATATTTCAATATCAATAATATTTGTTTTTGATGTACAACATAGTGATTTAATATTTTTATAGATTAAAATTCATTTCAAATAAATAGAAAAATATTGGCTATATTCCCTGTGCTCTACAATATATCCTTGCAGGTTATTTATTTCATACATAGTAGTTTGTTTCTCTTAATCCCCTTCCCCTGTCTTGCTCCTCATCCTTTCCCTCTTCCCACTTCCCACTTATAACTATGAGTTTGTTCTCTGTATCTGTGAGTTCTGTTTCTGTTTTATTTGTGGTTTTATTTTTTAGATTCCACATATAAGATGTAATGTATAGTATTTGTCTTTCTCTGACATTTCCTTAAGCAAAATACCCTCTATCTAGGTCCATCCATGTTGTTGCAAATGGCAAAATCTCTTTCTTTTTTATGGCTGAGTAATTTGTCATTGTGTGTGTGTACACACACACACACACACACACACACACACAGTGTGCATCTTTTTTCCATTCATTTTTTGATGAATGGCAATTATATTGCATCTATATACTAGCTATTGGAAATAGTACTGCTATGAGCATTGATGGCTTCCCTAGTAGTTCAGCTGGTAAAGAATCTGCCTGTAATGCGGGAGACCTGGGTTCTATCATGGGTTGGGAAGATCCCCTAGAGAAGGGAAAGGCTACCCACTCTAGTATTCTGGCCTGGAGAATGCCATGGACTATTCCATGGGGTCACAGAGAGTCGGACACGACTGAGTGACTTTCACTTTCACACTTTCATTTCATGAGCATTGAGGTGAATATATCTTTTTGATAGTCCTTTTTGATTGCTGTATTTTAAACTATAAATTATTTTTGAATTGGCAGTTGTTTCAAGTTCTAACATAATTCCTGGAATCGGGTGCTTAATAACTGTTGAACTAAATTTCATATAAATGAAAATCCATTTTCACTGATATAAATTATCTGACCAAATTATCTGCTGTTGTATTTAAACAGCAACTTAATCTTTATTATATGACTTATTGTATTAGTTTGCTAGAGCTGCCATAAAAAATACCACAGATTGAATGACAGATTGATTTCTCACAATTCTGAATTGGAAATCAAAAATTAAGTTGTTGGTAAGTTTAGTTTCTCCTTTAGTCTTTCTCTCTCTTTGACTTACACATGACTACCTTCTTACTGTGTCCTTATTTTGCCTTTTCTCTATGTTTACTTCCTTTTAAGGATAGCAATCCTATTGAATTAAGGTGACACCCTTATGACTTCATGTAATCTTTTGATAACCTCGTTAAAGGCTCTAACTCTAAATACAGTCACACTGGGGTTTAGTTTTTCCACATATGAATTTTGAGGAGCCACAATTCAATCTATAATAGTTACTAAAGCTTAATGCTTGTCTAAGTGGTAATAATGAGTCAAAAGAAAATGTGAACTCTTCCAAATTCCTGTGTTGAAAGAGTGAGCTGACTGTGTAAACATCCTAATATGTCACATTTTTTTTCTCAAGGATTTTCTAGCAGCATTCTAAATAAAACTGTCCCTCCAAAATAATAGATTTCTAAGGGAAAGACATGGTGTAATTCATCATCTTTAACATGAGGAAAGTCATAATGAAAGCCATCCTCTAATTTAGTCATGGCATTTGCCAAACTCTTCAAACCCTCTCAAAACTCTTTGATACTGTCTCTGCTGGAATGTTTATCTTTCCGTTCCGGCATAGCCAGCTCCACTTTGATTTGAATGCTTAAATTTAGCCTAATCTGCTTTCTCTGTTCATAACTTGTTCATAATTCTATAAATGTATGCACCACACTACTTGGTAATTTTTCTGCTTGCTTATTTCTTCACCTTGAGGCCAGGATTGAACTCCAATTCACTGATTTCTGCCAGTCTGGTATAGTATATCTCATTCATGCACTTGCTCAGTAAGTGTTGTCAAACAAATGGGTTCCTGTTATGAATTGGAAATAGCTTTCTTGAACATCAGGTAGCTTGTCTTTTCAGGGAAGTCACAATTTTATAGTATGTGTTGCAGAAAGGGAACTCTCATGGGTCAGCAGCAAGGACTTTATTACTCACAGCAGAGCGACCAGCATAAATTGCATGTTTATGTCAGTTCTCTTTGACTCCTAAGTCCTACTGGGGCAAAGCAGGGGGATTCCAATGCACAGGCTATGGGCTTGCATTTCAGCTGAGGAGCCACAGCTTAGACCATTTTAGTTTTTTACAATGGACTGCAAGTCAGACTGCCTGAACTCCCCAGGAGGAAACATTATCTGTAGTATACTGTTCAGTAAATAAATCTGTTCTTTGCCTTGAGGGAGGCAGTTTATAAATATCCTTGAAAAGATAGTCATAAATGCCCACAACTGTGAGAAACCCATGGAGAACTGTCTGTCAGCAGAGCACAGCCAAGCAAAGATATGGGTTGAAAACTTTCCAGATAAGAGCTACAGAGAGAGACACAGCCTTCCATTTTTGAGAAAGGAAATGAAGGTCAGTATGGAGAGAATGGAGAGAAATGGGAGCCATGTGTAGAAGAGGAAATCTAAAAGGTACCTGAGGGCCAGGTTTTGAAGGACTCTCTAGCCATGGTTTTGTATTAAAAACCAATCCATGAATCTCTAGCTAGAAAAGTTTAAAAGCTAATTATGTGTAAGAAAAGGTTGTTTTCAAAAAATAAATGCACACATATGTGTGTGGTAGGTTTGAAATTATTTATAGTTCTTCAAATTTTATTAAATTGTTTTTGTACTCTGATTAGATTTTTTCTTTTTTTAAATTTAAATTTATTTATTTCAATTGGAGGCTAATTACTTTACAATATTGTATTGGTTTTACCATACATCAACATGAGTCAAGCAAATTTATTTCTATACAGGAATTAATATATATGTATATAGAACACTCTATGTGTATTGCTTGTATGAATGCTTGCTGCTGCTGCTGCTAAGTCGCTTCAGTCATGTCCGACTCTGTGCGACCCCATAGACGGCAGCCCAACAGGCTCCCCCATCCCTGGGATTCTCCAGGCAAGAACACTGGAGTGGGTTGCCATTTCCTTCTCCAATGCGTGAAAGTGAAAACTGAAAGTGAAGTCGCTCAGTCGTGTCTGACTCAACGACCCCATGGACTGCAGCCTTCCAGGCTCCTTCGTCCATGGGATTCTCCAGGCAAGAGTATTGGAGTGGGGTGCCATCACCGCTTGAGTGCTTGCTAAATCGCTTCAGTCGGATCCTACTCTTTGCGACCCTGTGGACTGTAGCCCGTCAGCCTCCTCGGTCTATGGGATTCTCCAGGCAAGAATATTGGAGTGGGTTGCCATGCGTTCCTCCAGGGGATCTTCCCTACACAGGGATCAAACCTGCATCTCTTATGTCTCCTGAATTGGCAGGCAGGTTCTTTACCACTAACACCACCTGGGAAGCCCCTCTATGTGTGTGTGCATATACATTTTATTAATGAGAAAGCTGAAGATATTGGCTATATTTAAAAATATTAGAATTATGATGTTCCCTTACACAATTATCTTACCCATGAGAGAAAGCAGTATTTCATGATCTTGAAGCTCATGATTTTGTACCCCAGAGATATTTTTACATGCAAATAAATACATCAAAGATACTGGCCATGGCTAATTCTTCTTTTTTTTTTTTTTTAATACCCCAAATTGTTTTCCAGATAAAGTTGAGTTACTGATACTTCCACATTCTTGAAAAGACTATCTATCATCAGTACCTTCCAAACTCTTTGTAGCTTTGAAAACCGAACATAACTTTATGGATGCCTGGCCTCTTGGAGTTGTAAAGAAACAGGGAGATGATTTGCTTGCTGCCTTTTTTCAAATAAATGAATATTTTCTAAAGCATTCATTCACTTATTTACTCAAAAAAGAGTCATAGAGGGCCTGTCTGTGTCAAGCATTCCTTGTATATTTGATGCCAAGGATGATGCTAAGATTTTAAGAACACACAGCTTTTTATCCTTAGATGAGCAGATTTTATGCAATTCATCACAGAGAGGCTTTAGTTTTATTGAAAGATTATAAAAGACTTCAGAATAAAACTAGCAGTTATTTTATCTCCTCAGAGGCAGCTCTCTACACTGATGAAAAGCATCAGTTAATATTAAGTTTGATCTAAATTTAAGCTATTAGGCCTTCTTTTAAAATTCTACTCATTGGGTAGAGTTTAGCTCTCTGGAGCATCATAAAATATATATTATTCACCTCTATCCCAACAGTGCCTATCTCCATGGCAGATCTTCTAATTAAATCTGATCATCCCTTTATATTTGACTTTTTATCCCTTATTGATAACATTGTACAGAGGTACAGAGTTTTTCTTAAACTATGCTTTCTTCATTTTTCCCAACACTAGAATTTTTGCTCACAATAAAAATTTATTGCTGTGTTTTGTTTTACTTTTATGTATTTTGGACCACCCTTCTAATACATACTTTCTTATGTTTCTTCCCCAGAGCCACAGTTTATAAATACTTAGAGTGCTACAGTCAGTGCTTAGTGCTACACTTTACAAGGGTTGTAAACAAAATTAAATGATCATAAGGTAACAACAAGGATACAGAGCAATGGGGAAATCACTTCTCTTGAGACATAGGTAAAGAAACTAGAGATATTCAGCCAGGAATAGAAAAGACCAAGGTTGAATTGAAAAGGCCTCTTTAAATATTGGGTGTACTGTTACTAGAAAAAAACTGATTAGATGATGAGATGTGTTCAGGACCCCAGTGGAGAGGAGAATTGAAAATACTGATGAACATTTGTAAGATTTTTCTAATATGCTTAGGACATGAATAGGAATTTAGTGTTGATCCAAAGGATAGGGCAAATTAGAGAGATCAGGGAAACAATGTAGTCAGTTTTTAGTATTTATTTAGTGCTTGTCTTTGAGTTGTATCTGAGCTAGAGGAGGAGTCATATATGATATGAAAGTGATCGTAGCTTGGCTTGAATGATATTTGGTTTGTGGAAATAGGAGTCTCAGCTGGATTACCTAGGAAGAAGCTCAGGCCAAGGTTAAATAGTTATTATGTAGCTGAGTGAGATATGAACCTGTGTCTGACTCCAAAACCTAGACTCTTAAAAATTGCATAGACACTATGCAAAGAAGAATAACAATATATTTTCAAATAAAAACAATCCATTTTCAAAAGCTAAAATTTAACTTTTGTAAATGAATTACATGTCTAGGCATGAAAAGATTGGGTAGATAAACCCCAAAATGTTAGCAGTCACTGGGCAGTTTGATTTGGGGCCTTTTAAACCATTTTGTCTTTATGCTTTTAAATTTTCATAAAAAAACAAGTATTTTATTTGTATCTTTTATGTGCTGAATGAAAATACCTGCCAACATAGGATTATGTACTAGAGAAAATATCCTTCAAGAATGAGAGCAAAATAGAGATAGAAATATAGAAACAGAGTTTATTACCAATTGACCTTCAAAAATAAAAATTCTAAAGCTTACATATATATATATACAAATATATATAAAGTAAAGTTAGCAACACTTGATAGAAATGATGAATTTCCAAAAGTATATGAACAACAAATAAAATGGTAAATATGTGGATAAGTCTAAAGAAACGTTACTCTATAAAACAATGTAACAATATCTGTGAGGTTAAAAGGAGAAAGTGTTAAAGCTATTATTTCGAAGAAAAACTTAAAAAGTCTAATACAAGTTTTATACAAAAGTGGAAATATTAATAGATGGATTGTAAAAATATTATCCATGGATAGGAAGATAGACTATTGTAAAGATATCCATTTCATTCCACCAGAGTCAGAGACTCCTTAAAATCCACTCAAGGTACTGATTTTTTTTTTGAGGGGGGAGTAGTATTTGGTAAGCTGATTCTAAAGTTTAAAAGTGCAAAAAAGAAACACTCTTGAAAGAGCAATGTGGTAGGATCTGCTGTAGCAGATGTCCAGATTCATTATAAAGGTACGACTGGGACTTCCTTGGTCATACAGTGGATGAGAATCCCCTGCCAATTCAGGGGACACAGGTTGGATCCCTGGTCCAGGAAGATTACACATTCCAGACAGCAGCTAAGTCTGTGAGCCATAATGACTGAGCTGCGCTCTGGAGCGTGTGAGCTGCAGCTACTGAAGCCCACTTGCCCTGCAGCCTGTGCTCTGCAGCCAGAGAAGCCCCCGCAGTGAGAAGCCTGTGCACCACAATGAAGGATAGTCCCCGCTCGCCGCAACTAGAGAAAGCCCGTGGCAGTAATGAAGACCCAGAACCACCAAAAATAAATAAATAAATACTATTTTTTAAAAAAACTAAAGTTGCAATTAAAATGGTATGATATTGGCCGAAGAACAGACAAATATACCCATGAGACAGAATAGAAAGCCTAAAAACAAATAGATATAAACAGAGACTTATTTGGTTACATCTGTCTATAACAGATGAAGGCCAATAAATTTTTACAATATATGGTTCTGGCAAAATTTGTTATCTATCTGGGTAAAAATTGGACCCATAACTCACATTGTATAGAAACTAACCCTTTGCAGGGGTGTTATTAACCTAAATATGAAGAAAAACTATTAACATTTTAGAAGGTAATAGAGGGAATATTGTCATGACAATGGCCCCCCACTCCAGTACTCTTGCCTGGAAAATCCCATGGACGGAGGAGCCTGGTGGGCTGCCGTCCATGGGGTCGTGAAGAGTCGGACATGACTGAGCGACTTCACTTTCCCTTTTCACTTTCATGCATTGGAGAAGGAAATGGCAACCCACTCCAGTGTTCTTGCCTGGAGAATCCCAGGGATGGTGGAGCCTGGTGGGCTGCCGTCTATGGGGTCGCACAGAGTCAGACACGACTGAAGCAACTTAGCAGCAGGAGCAGCAGCAGCAGGAATGTCATACCTTATGGAGATGTGTCTTTGTTTGTCTGGGGTCCTTGTGTTGGATAGTCTAATGTGATTTGGTGTGGGAGCTGGCTAAGCCAGATTATAACAGTGTGATTTAGAGTAAGGGAAAGAAAAGTGAAGTCACTCAGTCGTGTCAGACTCTTTGCAACCCCATGGACTGTAGCCTATGAGGTTCCTCCATCCATGGGATTTTCCAGGCAAGAGTGCTGGAGTGGGTTGCCATTTCCTTCTCCAGAGGATTTTTCTGACCCAGGGATTGAGCCTGGATCTCCTACATTGTAGGCAGATGCTTTACAGTCTGAGCCACCAGGGAAACTCACAGATTAAGGGAAGATCTGTGATTAAGCCACAGGGAAGATCACAGATTAAGACAGATGGTCACAATATGATCTGGGGGAAGGGGCTTTGGGTCATGAAGCCCAATCTCTGAAGGGATAGAGCCTAAGATCACCTGGCGGGAAGTCTTTCGTTCCTGTGTGATGGAACTCGAGTGAAACCTCTAGACACCAAGGCTTGGGTGAACTTCCTTGGTTGGTAATATTCCATACCTTCTGCTACACATCTTCTTTTGTGCTTTTCAGGTTTTTTTTTTTTTGCCACTAAACTGTATTATTTTATAATAAAAAGAATAATTGAAGTGAGTTTTAAGAAACAAAAAGTAAGGTTTTATGAGGTAAATATGGTCAAAGGCTTCAAAAGAACCCCTTTTAATAAGGATAAAAATGGTTCTACTGTATAGCACAGGGAACTATATTCAATATCCTATAATAAACTATAATGGAAAAGAAAATGAAAAAATATATATACATGTATAACTAAATCACTTTGCTATACAGTAGAAATTAATACAACATTGTAAATCAACTATACTTCAATAAAATGAAGATTAAAAAAAAAAACACAAAAAAACAGTGAGGTCAGGTCTCCAGTTTTGGAGAAATAGTTTTGTGAGTGCTTTCAAGGTTGATCTACTAGTTAGGGACAGATCAGTAATTGGCATAGATCTTGAAAGTCCAGTGTTTAAATTTGTCTTTGGAGATCTTTTCTTCCTTTATAACCTATTAGAATGCTTCCTTCCTGGTGTATGGGAACATGGACAACTAAAGGGCCATCAGAAGGTAG
This sequence comes from Cephalophus harveyi, assembly GCA_006410635.1. Classification (NCBI taxonomy): domain Eukaryota; kingdom Metazoa; phylum Chordata; class Mammalia; order Artiodactyla; family Bovidae; genus Cephalophus; species Cephalophus harveyi. The sequence continues at coordinate 61,584 of SJYT01077731.1, forward strand.
CTCTGAGATACATTCTGCAGGCTGTGACAAAGCCTGATTGATGATCACGGTTTTCTCTAAATAGAGACCTCCAGATAGGGTGGTCACAGCTTTGGAGAATCCTGGATAAGCCCTGGCAAAATACTTCCTGGATCCACTTTCTAAAGACTTTATGTAGAATCTTTTTAGTCACAAATGACTTTGTTTCCTTGTTTTTCTTCTTCTTTTCCTTCTGCTGATTAAATTAGGATCATCTTTCAAGACCTATTAGGCATAATTAGATTTGTAGGCTTTGGTTTTCCAATTTTGTCCTAGGCAACATCCCTTCTTGTTAGGAGACTCCTAGAGACGGTTAACCCCATCCATTATGTATTGATTTCCAGAGGTTAACTCTCCAAGGGCCAGGTCCTATTCTTTCCTCTTTGTTATGCACTCTGTCTCTTTCTTTTCTCACTATGTGTGATATGTGATATTTTAAAATTTTTATTTCACAAGGCAGGATAAAACACAGACTTGTTAAAATACCTTCTCCCTAAGGGGGGTTTATTATTGAATGAGATAAATGAAACTATTATTATCATTTCTGCCCAATGTCCTTGTAAAGAATATTTTTTGTGTTAGAAAGAAAATGTATTACTTGGTTTTCTTGCAGCATTTTTTTTTTGCCACCAAATTATTTTCTAGGCTACACTAATATGAAGATTTTTCAGCAATTTACAGCAATGGTGCTTATGAGCATATATTTTCCCTTTTACTACTGAAAGGAAACCATGGGAACATAGCATCCAATTTTGTTTGACAGAATTCTGGTGAGCAAGCCACATGTGGTGTGTTTTTGTTTTGTTCTATAGTTGTTTCCACTGTGTCGCGTGATTCATCACAAGGATTTTGAGAACAGAAAATGTCACCAACCAAATATACAAAATTAATGAGTAGTTTACTCTATTGCAAAGGGAAGGTAGTAAAAAGTCAGGCAGAACAAAAGCAACAAGAATCCCTGGGTATAAAGCCATTTCACCTAATGAAGTTCAGGTTTATGCATGTGATATGAAACTGTCAGAGCACCAATACCCATCTTACTTAAGTTTTAAGTCTCTGGAAAATGATGAATGATTATTCTTGCTTTCACTTTACATAACTTATCACTTAAGGATAATCACATGTTTAAAGCAGCCAGGAGAAACAGTTGCATACACAGCTATTAGTATTTTCAGAGCAATTTTAGAATGAACTTGTTACTAGCAGCCAGATTCATTTCTAATGAGTCCTGTGTCCCTGTGGCCACATAGAAAATGTGATGCCAGGTTTGTTCTCTTACGAGCCGGAAGTGTTATGATTACGTTTGCAAAAAAGTGAGTTATGGATGTCTCTTACCTAGCTCATTTTGACCAAAACTTGTAAACAAAAGGAGAGGAATAATAACCAGAGACTACTGAACTCCAAACTCCTGCCTCTTCACTAATTGTGACATTTTATAATTCTTTCCCAGTTTCATCACATTTCCATTACCAAGACAACTCTGGGGTTTTTCCAGAGTAAGGTCAGCTTACCTCTGAGTTCTCTACTTCACATTCAGCAGGATTTGGACTCAACAATCTCTTTCTATACTCTTCAGAGCTTTTTGGTGTCTTGTGACTCGAGGCTACAGCTATTTGTCTTGGTACCAAAGATGTCTTCATTTCCATAATTAATGGATTACTTCAAAACCTAATTATCGGGGACTTCTGTGGTAGTCCAGTGGCTAAGACTCTGTGCTCCTAATCCAGGAGGCTGGGATTAGTTCCCTGGTCAGGGAATTAGATTCTACACGCCACAACTAAGAGTTCATATGCTGCAACTAAAAATCCCGCATCCCTCAAAGAAGACTGAAGATCTCAAGTAACAACTAAGACCTGGCTCAACCAAATAAATAAATATTAAAAAAAAAAAAAGAACTAGCATAAGGATTAAAAAAAAAGACAAAAAGCCTAATTACTAAAATCCTACACATGATTATGAAAGGATGAAACATTTTTAAGCCAAGGGGATCACAGATCATCCTATCTATTAAAAAAATAAGGAAACAGGATGATATATGGGCAAAATATCTTCATTTCCTTTCCAGACCCTTCCACCTGCCCCACCTTGCTGTTTTCTCTGGAGACTGACTGTTACTCAGATTTCTGTGCCTTCTGGCTTCTACCTGGGGTCAGCCCTGGTGAATTTCAGCAGGAAATAGGGAAAGATGAAGGGTGTGACACGGGCATTCATTCTCCCAACTCCCTGCCTAGAGCTGGTCAATTCCCGTAAGATTCCTGATCCTTACCAGATAATCTGATCTGCATGAATTTCTGTTCATCCAGATTTCAGTAACATCTTCCTTCATCTCTTGAGGCAGAGCTCTGCTCCTCTTTGTCCTGGGTTCCTGCTGTCTCCAGCCATTTCCTGCATTCCATTACAGTTTGATAACGGGCCTCTTTTTCAGTAAGCTCTTTTTGAGTTAACTCATTTTAAGTGTGAAATCTTTTTAATGTTGAGAACCTAGTTGAAACACCCCAAATGGTAATAATACCTAAATCTGAAGAACAAAGTGAAAGAAATAATAAGACCAGTCCAAAATCCAAACTCTTGTTTTCTTAATCTGAAACATTTCCTTCGGTTTCAAGTAGACCTACCCTCAACTGGATGAGTAAGAAAAGTGAAATCTGGAAAAGTGAAGGGTAAAGGAAACTCAGTAAACGTGCATGGAATTGCTCTAGAAACTTTCTTCCCAGAGATGTGTGTGTTCTGTTCACAATTGGACCCAGTGTCTCCCAGCTCCCTGCAGGTGCTACCCCAGGACTTTCTCTTCACTCTTTCCCTCGAATGGACCCACAGCTTCCCGGATTTCACGTCTTCAGGGTTTCACTGGTTTTGTTTTGCTGTGTTTTGGTGTGACAGGGTGAGAAGACTGGTTTTTCTGAGACTCTGGAAAGTAGTAGACAGCAATATTTTTCAAGAACAACTAGATACTGACTCTGCTCGCCTATTTAAAAAATATCTTTCTAGTATTAAGTTTGCTTCAAAATCTAGAAACCTAGATTTTTCTAAAGACTTTCTTGAGCAGAAGTACATGGGTGGTGAGGTTAAGATGTGAAAGGGAACTGAAGCCATAGTATAAAAAAACAGTGGTTTAGCAGGAATTTTGTTTTGCCAGCAGCTGTGTACCTTACAGGGACACAGGGTCTAGGAAAAAGTTACACAAGGATGTGCTATATCTTTTTTGTGTGGACATTTCTGTTAAGTTCTGTTTCCTTTGCCACAGAAATGAAAAGCTTAGAGGTAGTCTGAGTCTTTGGATTATTTCTGTGGACCCCTGACCGAACTTTCAGCGCTGCTATAATATCAACACTCATAAGGAACTTTTAAAAAAAGGTACTTGAAAAATTAACTTATTGAGCCTTTGCACATATGAAAATGCTTTCACTCTTGTTTGGAGAAGGAAATGGCAATCCACTCCAGGACTATTGCCTGGAAAATCCCATGGACAGAGGAGCCTGTTAGGCTACAGCCCATGGGGTCGCAAAGAGTCGGACACGACTGAGCGACTTCACTTTCACTCTTGTTGGATGCACTGACTGAACACTGCATTTTAATTTCCTCGGTGTTTTGAAGCTTATGTCTCCATTATTTTAACACATAATATTTTTGGTGAGATGTGGTTTCCAGTTTGATTCTCATTTTGACTCTTCTGTAGCCATTATGAAAATATTTCCTTTATTTTTAGTATGGTCTTTATTTTTAGTATGGACAAATATCAAGGTTTATTCTTTAAAATTTTATTTATATTTTTATTGGAGTATAATTGCTTTACAATGTTGCATTCGTTTCTCCTGTTCAACAAAGTGAATAAGATGTAAATAAATATACATGCATCTTCTCTCTGTTGGACATCTCTCCCACCACCTCCCCCATCCCACTCCACTAGGTCATCATAGAACACTGAGCTGAGCTCCCTGTGCTAGACGACAGATTGTCTTAAAGCTTGTCTTTCTTTAGTGCTTGAAAATAATCTTCTCTTATTTCTTTATTTTATTCCATCCACTCTTGCTTTGGAATTCCTATGAGATGAATGTTGAACTCCCTGGATTCAGCCTCCATTTAATGTTCCTCATGTTTTCTATCTGTCTTTTTGATCTATGTTCTGAGAGGTTACCTTGTCTTTTTCCTTAAGTGCCTTCCGACATTTAAAATTTTAGGTATGATCCTTTTACTCTTCAGATATTTTCTTGCCATATGATTGTATCCTTTTCTTGGAACCCCATTCTTGATTTACAGAAATCGTGTTCCCTCAGTCGTCTCTGAGAATATTGTTATCCTACCTTCTCTTTCTTGCATCCTTCCCCACCTGGTGGGATTAGCTTTTCATTTTGCACCATCTTCCTCTTGCATGCTCTTGGTCCTCCTCATGTGTATCACTTCTTGTCCATTCATATTTTAGAAAGAAAGAAGGCAGGGTTTTACTGTGTGTGTATACACACACGTGTGTGTGTGTGCACATATACTCTGCATATAGGTATCACATTCATTGTATTCCCTGACTTGGAATTTTCACCGTGAGCTCTATGTTTGTGAGTGCCTTCCAGCCTCCCCTTCCGCAGCTGTTATTGGGATCTTGAAAGAACACCTAATCTGTTAGTCGGCTTTACCTCTGAACTCAGATACTGTTAACAATAATTGAAGCTAATAGACTGACTAAATTAGTTGATTCCTTTCCATAATGTTGACTCATACTTAAATTTGTTCTTTATTTTTTTAATTGGTAGGAGTTTTTGGCTTCTAACATTACTTGAAACACACACGCAGAGAAACTTTTTGCCACATTTTTATGCATAAGGAAAAAGCTTATAAAAGTCTGACAGAAAGCCTATATGTTTCAAAAGAACCAACAAATTGAAAAGTGCTTGAAAAAGCAACTTCCCCTGCACCCTCAATTCCCTTAGTGCTACTGTGATGGGGATTCTGTTTCTCTGTAATCCATCCATGTCCTTATGCTTGAATTCCTTAGACTTATCTAGAATTCAGGAGATAAAGTAAAATCTTCCTTGTATCTTTTTCCTCTCTTTTGTACTTCTGTTTTTGTCTCTTGATTTATTTTGTGGTATGTGTAAGTTTTCTAAAATAAAATTGTAATAAAATACCCCCCTCCCCGATTTTTTTTTAAACAAAAGCCAGATCTCATGAGTGGTAATTTGTTGAGTTCAACATTTTCTTTTATGAAAAATAGTTTATATACCTGAGAGATTAAGTATTACAGGTTACCTATAAATAGGTAAAATCATTTTTTTGCTTTTTATTGATATAAAACAATGCCATTCTATATCAATTTACCAGTTAACTAATACATAGACAGTTCTAATAAAAAGACAAATGGGACTGTTAAATATCTCATCATTGTAGTACAGAAGCATTTTAAAGGAATACCTCCACATATTAAAATGAAATTTAAATCTAAACATCCTTATGGATCATCAGATGTGATCTTTGTATAAAACGAGTGCTCTGTCTGCTGAACCAGAATATTTTAAAGCCCAGCCACTTCACTTTCAAGTTTCTTTCTGCTCTGTTGATGTTAAAGGTTACCTTTTCTTCCTAACCATGAAATCTATTACTCCCCAATGGCAGTGAAAATGCCAACTTGTTAGTTCCAGTACAAGTTTATTCAACAGCACCAGTTTTTTCTTCATAATAGTATATCTGCTTTTTTATGTCATCCCACAGGGAAGTCATCATAGGGAATTTGAGATATCAATAAAAATATAGTAGTCCATCTAAAATCATAGCAAAGATAGATACCTGAATGGGACTTGACTACAGAACTAGATAACTTTCTATAGATATTTGCTTTTGAACTTTTAGTGTGAGAAGGTTGGAGCCCTGGGATGCCATAGGTTCTTGTATATTTCAAGAAAAATGTAACACCTCCATAATGTAGCAAATGGTGACATTTATGACATGCATTTATGATAAAGCACAAATGTTAGTAAAAAAAGTTGGAGTGGGTACCGGAGTGAATAACTTTTCCCTTCTCCAGGGGATCTTCCCAACCCAGGGATCAAATCCAGGTCCCCTGCACTGCAGGCCAATTCTTTACCAGCTAAACCACAAAGGAAGCCCAAGAATACTGGACTAGGTAGCCTATCCCTTCCTTCTCCAGCGGATCTTCCTGACCCAGGAATCGAACTAGGTCTCCTGCATTGCAGGTGGATTCTTTACCAACTGAGCTATTCGGGAAGCCTGTAAAATAGTTGCTTGTCTTCACCAGCACTTCTAGAAAATGATGATGATATGTGTATTCCATGAGCTGTATCCCACCAAGCTTCTCTGTCCATGCGATTTTCCAGACAAGAATGGTAGAGTGGGTTGCTATTCTCCTCTCTAGGGGATTTTCTTGATTTAGGGATCAAACCCAGGGCCCCTAGTTCATCTGTCTCCTGCATCGCAGGCAGATTCTTTACTGCTGAGCCACCAGGGAATTGGTCAGTTTTCCAGCGCCTGGAGAATAGGCTATGGGCAGGAGGTCTATATGGGAGTATTTTAACAAACCCCCAACTTGTGAAACCTGACCACTGGAGGAAGGGTGGACTGGGGGCTTCACAGGGCTGTAATCAGGGAAGGGGAGTTAGTTAGACATGTACTTGGGAAGACTGATTCATTTATATTTGATTATATTCCCAAGAATTCAGATATATCATACCAGTGGAAATAATGATGACTGGAGAAAAAATGTTTAAATTTTACTCAGTTATTTCCATCATATAAATATTAATGTAATACTGTTTACTGGCTTCTCAGATGGCACAGTGGTAAAGAATCTGCCTGCAATGCAGGAAACCTGGGTTTGATCTCTGGGTTGGGAAGATCCCCTGGAGAAGAGAATGGCTACCCACTTCAGTATTCTTGCTTGGAGAATTCCATGGACAGAGAGATCTGGTGGGCTAGAGTCCATGAGGTCTCAAAGAGTCAGCCATGATTGAGCAATTAACACTTTTCATTTTCAGGTTGCTTTAGCTAAAACAAAAGTTATGTGCAGGGTGTGTGTGTGTGTGTGTGTGTGTGTGTGTGTGTGTGTGTGTGTGGGCAAATTTCAGGGTAAGAATAATTTTACTTAAATGTTGAGGTGTCTTGAAAGTCTGCTGAAAATTTTACTTTGAAGAACAACTGAAGATCTGAGTAAAAAAGGAGCTTAATCTGATCTGCATTTAAAGGAAATAACTCTTGAAACTTTGGGAAGGCAGAAATAAAGTAGGAGATTTGTGTGCATGCTAAATTCCTTCAGTCGTGTCTGACTCTTCGCGACTTTATGGACTGTAGTGCACCAGGCTCCTCTGTCCTTGGGATTTTCAAGGAAAGAATACTGGAGTGTGTTGCCATTTTCTCCTCCAGGGGATGTTCCTTCCCCAGGGATCGAACCTGCATCTCCTACATTGGCAGGTGGATTCTTTACCACTAGTGACACCTGGGAAGTCGCTAAATACTGTTGAAGGATGGAAAAGACAACCTCTTAGTATCTCAGACAAAAGTACTGAATTAATTTATTGACAAGCAATGGAAAACTATATGTGGATGTTCAGTTTCCTCCAAAACCAACAAGTAACCTTATAGGAGATTTTGGGGGATGTAGCTTTCAGAGACTGGTAAATATCAAAAAAGTAGGAGGGTTTATAGATTGATTACATAATTACTGGGGTTTGCTCTTATAGGTTTGGGGGCTCTGAAATTGATTCAACACAGAGTTTTTGGAAAATGATAATTTCTGTTTTCGTCTGGAATTTGGAGAATAAGAACCTTCTATTCTTAAATAAAAACATCTACCTTAGTTTCTTTATATAAGATTTTGCTTCAAGGTAAATTATTTTTGAGGAATTCAAGTAATGATGGCTGATTACATCTCTCCAGACTTCTCTCAAAAACTAGAGAACAGCACCTAGAACAAATTAATTATCCAAACTTTCTATAAATTTCAAATTATCATAAGTATTAAAAAATACAAAATTTTCATAAGAATTACTTCTTAATATCACACTTAAAAGTTTTGTGGAGACCTAAAGAGTACAGAAAACCTAAGTGGAAGAGAGAATAGGAGATTGGGACTGAAATAAACCCTGAAATGGAAAGTCAACTCAAAGTATAAAATATTGAAAAAGAGTTCAGAAAGGCCAGAGTGATAACTACTAGAAAGGGATTTTAAAGTACAAGTTAGGAAAGTTATATCACATCATAGCTAAATAAGATGCCCCTTTATCATGTCTCCCCATGCCCCTGAATGAAAATTTAACATCTGTCCAATGAAGGTGTCATTTTGTGAGCTGTGGAATCCAGCACCACTGGTAGTACACAATTCTGAAGCAAAAGGAGCATTTTGCACAAAATATCAAGCTGAATTAAGTGTGCTTAAACAAAATTTAAGGGTAAAAAAACAGCCAGAATTTAACCTTAGATCAAAAATTTTAAAACTAACTAGAAAAATGAACAGAAAGAGGAAAAAAATTAAGAAGAATTTTGTATTCTAAAAAGAAATAGAAAAATCATAACAGATTTGAAGACTAAATTACAGATGCTCAAGTAAAAATATATGCCAGTGAAACTTAAGAATGACATTAATAGGAAAAAGAACCCAGCTGTGACCATGTTGCTGCTGCTGCTGCTAAGTCGCTTCAGTCGTGTCTGACTCTGTGCGACCCCATAGACAGCAGCCCACCAGGCTCCCAGTCCCTGGGATTCTCCAGGCAAGAACACTGGAGTGGGTTGCCATTTCCTTCTCCAATGCATGAAAGTGAAAAGGGAAAGTGAAGTCGCTCAGTCGTGTCCGACTCTTAGCGACCCCATGGACGGCAGCCCACCAGGCTCCTCTGTCCATGGGATTTTCCAGGTAAGAGTACTGGAGTGGGGTGGGGACCATGTTGGTGTACCCTTATTAAGGGAAAGACCAATGCTCCATAAGGTATAAGCGCACTGGTTCTTTGCTCATGTGGAAGAAGAGCAGTCATCATGTGGCATGATGATTTTCATGCTCTTAAAAGATCACTAGAATCCTCTAAAATGCCTTTGCTGCTGCTGCTTTTGCCTCTGTTTTCTGATAAATAATACTTATTTTTAGGGTATAGGTAAAGGTAAAGTATAGGTATAGGTAAAGTTAAAGTAATACCAAAGGTATTACTATGGTGTTGTCAAGGATAAACCCAGCATAAGCCTGTGATTCTAAGCCCAACAAAGCCGTGGGAACATGTTTAAACCTGACAATAATTAACTGAGACTCGGAGAAAGAAACTTGTAAATATTAGGAGTATACAAAGGACACCTTCTCCTTTAAGTATATCCATTAACTATCACAAAAATTCAAACAACAAAACAAGGAATAATAACAACAAAGTCCCTCAAAACCCTGGGTACAGGAGGAGGAAACACAACATTCAAACAGACGCCCACAACTGACCCAATTGGAAACCAAAATTTTCTAAAGTAATGCATACAGCAAAAAGATGAAAGGGCACTGGTGGGGATTTGTGCCTCTACAACATAGGCATTTAATTAATTTCAACAAATTCTGAAATTCATTAGTTGACAGAAGTTAATGATCTTAATCAACTATGGGCCTCAAATTACAGTTATTCCTGGAGATGTGACTAAATTTAAGTGAAATGCCAAGTGATTAATTAACATTGAAAAATACTCTGTCCTTAAACAGAAGAATAAAAACAGGGAAAAAATACTAAGACACAATATTCTGGGCCAAAATGTATGTTTCAATAATTATTAAAAGATTAAAATCATAAAAAGGTATGTTGTCTGAACATAGTAGAATTAAATTAGAAGTAAATAATAAGGAAAATCTGGAAACTATAGAAATGTTTGGAAATTTAAGAACATGGATGGGCAACGGAAGAAACAACAGAAATATTAAAGTATTTTAAGCTGAATGAGACAAAAAATCTGTGATACAGTCAAAAGGGGTCTTATTAAGAATTTAATACCACTGAATATTTAGATTAAAAGATAAATCTTAAGACAATAATATAAACTTGATCTTAAGGAATTAGAGAAAGTGAAACAAAGTAGACCAAAAAGTAATATAGGTTGACTTCCCCAATTTGCTGGCATACTGAGTGCAGCACTTTCACAGCATCATCTTTTAGGACTTGAACTAGCTCAACTGGAATTCCACCATCTTCACTAGCTTTGTTTGTAGTGATGCTTCCTAAGTCCCATTTGCCTTGCATTCCAGGATGTCTGGTTCTAGGTTAAGTGATCACACCATCTTGATAATCTGTGTCATGAAGATCTTTTTTTATAGGTTTTTAGTATTAAACCAGCCTTGCATTCTTTGTGTAAAATCCATCTGACAAAATTTTATTAAGTATTTTGTGTTTATATTATAACAGTTAATTATCTATATTTTTGTGTCTTATAGAATTTATGCCAGTCTCAGAAATGAGTTGGGCATGTTCTCTCCACTTCTACTGCCTGTAAGTATAGTGTCAGAGGTATTGTTTTCAGCAATCATATTTAAGATTCCAGCAGTCTTCATTATAGAAATTGACAAGCAGATTCTAAAACTTAAAAAGAAATATAAATATAATACAATATCTAAAATGATTTCGAAAAAGAATACTAAAGTTACTGGTAACACTGTGTGCTTTCAACACCTAAGAAAAAACCTGTTCTAGTCATGACAGCTTTGTAGTGACATGAAAATGGACATATAGACCCCACATATATAGGCAATTGTTTTTTGACACAGGTACCAAGGCAACTGAGTGGAAAAACTTATAAGAAATGATGCTGGATAGCCATAGAAAAACAAATAAAAGGCCAACCCTTACTTCACACTATATTCAAAATTTAACTCAAAGTGAATAATAGATCTAAATGTGAGAGATGAACCCTTTAGAAGAAAGAGAAGAAACTTTTAGTGACCCTGGATCTGACAAAGATCTCTTCAACAAGATACACAAAGTACAAAACACAAATGAAAAATTGCTAAATTGGATTTCATCAAAATTTTAAAAACTACTCTTCAATAAATATTGTTACAAAAAAGAAAAGACAAACTACTGACTGGAACAAAATATTTCCAAACATTTATCTGACAAAGGACTTCTTTCTAAAATAAAAAAAAGAATTCTTACAACTTGGTAAAAAATAATACGTATAACCCAATTAATAATGGACAAAAGTTTTGAACAGAGACTTTAGTAAAGGATATGTATTGATGTAAATAAACACACAAAAAGATGCTTAAGATCATTAGCCATTAGAGAAATGCAAATTAAATCGTAATGAGACACCACCGTATCCCTAGGAGTATTGTCAAAATCAAGCGTTTGGGCCATACCAAGTATTGATAAGTGCTCAGAGCAACTTTAACTCTTATACCCTGCTGGAAGGATGTAAATTATTATAATTACTTTAGAAAAATGGTTCACAGTATTTTAACCTTTTAAACATATGATTTTTGTACAACCTAATCATCCCCTGCCAGTTGTATACTGAAGAGATATAAAAGGTATGTCCACATAAACACTAGTGAAGTGAAATGAAGTCGCTCAGTCATGCCCTACTCTTTGCGACCCCATGGATAGTAGCCTGCACCAAGCTCCTCTGTCCATGGGATTTTCAAGGCAAGAAGTACTACAGTGGGTTGCCATTTCCTTCTCCAGGGAATCTTCCCAATCGAGGGATTGAATCCAGGTCTCTCACATTGTAGACAGAAGCTTTACCATCTGAGCCACCAGGGAAATTATGATGCTTTATTTTCGGTAATTCCAGATGGTAAGCAACTCAAACACCAATTATCAATTAACAGATGAATGGATATGCAAGTTGTGGTATATCTGTATAATGAAATACTACTCAATAATTTCAAATAATACTGATTCAAGCAACAACATCAATGAATCTCAAGATAATATGCTATTTACAACAAGCCAGAGGAGAAAAGGGCTTCCCAGGTAGCATGGTGGTAAGGAATCTGTCTGCTAAGGCAGGAAACACAAAAGACACAAGTTTGATCCCTGTGTAGGAAAGATCCTCTAGAGTAGAAAATGGCAACCCACTCCAGTACTCGTGCCTGGAAAACCCCATGGACAGAGAAACCTGGCAGGCTACAGTCTACGGGGTTGCAAAAAAAGTTGAACATGACTAAGTAACTGAGCACAAACACACATAGAGGAAAAAATGGTGACATTATATATATATATATACATACACACACACACAGAGACATTTAAAATTCTGGGATATACAAATTAATCTATAGTGACAGAAAGTAGATGAGTGGCTGCCTGGGAATGAGAGGAGAGATTATTTAAACTTTTGGGGGTGACTGTATGTTCATTACCTTGATTTGCTGTGATGGTTTCATAGGTATGTTGATAAAGTAAAACTTTTCAAATTGAATACATATCTAATTTATTATACTTCCTTTATATCTTAATACAGCTGTAAACTATGAATGAGTCCCCACATGAGGATTTTAATATAAGATTTTTTCATTTTTTATATTAAAATATCAAACCTTTTAAAATTTAAAGTTAATTTGATTCTAATCAAGTGAAATGTATAAAAAATTCCATAAAATTCATGTAATATTGATTCACTACTTAATTTGTTGTTTTCAGTTCAGTTCAGTTCAGCAGCTCAGTCATGTCTGACCCTTTGCAACCCCATGAACTGCAGCACCCCAGGCCTCCCTGTCTGTCACCAACTCCCGGAGTTTACCCAAACTCATGTCCATTAAGTCGGTGATGCCATCCAACCATCTCTTCCTCTGTCTACCCCTTCTCCTCCTGCCCTCAATCTTTCCCAGCATCAGGGTCTTTTCAAATGAGTCAGCTCTCTGCATCAGGTGGCCAAAGTATTAGAGTTTCAGCTCCAACATCAGTCCTTCTAATGATCACCCAGGACTGATCTCCTTTAGGATGAACTGGTTGGATCTCTTGCAGTCCAAGGGACTTTCAAGAGACTTCTCCAACACCACAGTTCAAAAGCATCTATTCTTTGGTGCTCAGCTTTCTTCACAGTCCAACTTTCACATCCATACATGACCACTGGAAAAATAATAGCCTTTAGTAGACAGACCTATCGTTGACAAGGTAATGTCTCTGCTTTTTAATATGCTGTCTAGATTGGTCATAACTTTCCTTCCAAGGAGTAAGTGTCTTTTAATTTCGTGGCTGCAATAACCATCTGCAGTGATTTTGGAGCCCCCCAAAATAGTCAGCCACTATTTCCACTGTTTCCCCATCTATTTGCCATGAAATGATGGGACTAGATGCCACGATCTTAGTTTTCTGAATGTTGAGCTTTAAGACAACTTTTCACTCTCCTCTTTTACTTTCATCAAGAGGCTCTTTAGTTCTTCTTCACTTTCTGCCATAAGGGTGGTGTCATCTGTGTATCTGAGGTTATTGATATTTCTCCCGGCAATCTTGATTCCAGCTTGTGCTTCTTCCAGACCAGTGTTTCTCATGATGTACTCTGTATGTAAGTTAAATAATCAGAGTGACAATATACAGCCTTGACATACTCCTTTTTCTATTTGGAACCAATCTGTTGTTCCATGTCCAGTTGTAACTGTTCCTTTCTGACCCGAATACAGGTTTTTCAAGAGGCAGGTCAGGTGGTCTTGTATTCCCATCTCTTTCAGAATTTTCCACAGTTTATTGCGATCTACAAAAAGGCTTTGGCATAGTCAATAAAGCAGAAATAGATGTTTTTCTGAAACTCTCTTGCTTTTTTGATGATCCAGCGGATGTTGGCAATCTGATTTCTGTTTCCTCTGCCTTTTCTAAAACCAGCTTGAACATCTGGAAGTTCACAGTTCACATATTGCTGAAGCCTGGCTTAAAGAATTTTGAGCATTTCTTTACTAGCACGTGAGATGAGTGCAATTGTGTGGTAGTTTGAGCATTCTTTGACACTGCCTTTCTTTGGGATTGGAATGAAAACTGACCTTTTCCAGTCCTGTGGCCACTGCTGAGTTTCCCAAATTTGCTGGCAGATTGAGTGCAGCACTGTCACAGTATCATCTTTTAGGATTTGAAACAGCTCAACTGGAATTCCATCACCTCCACTAACTTTGTGTGTAGTGATGCTTCTTAAAGCCCACTTGACTTCACATTCCAGGATGTCTGGCTCTAGGTGAGTGATCACACCACCATGATTATCTGGGTTGTGAATGTCTTTTTTGTACATTTCTTCTGTGTATTTTTGCCACCTCTTCTTAATATCTTCTGCTTCTGTTAGGTCCATACCATTTCTGTCCTTTATTGAGCCTATCTTTGCATGAAATGTTCCCTTGGTATCACTAAGTTTCAGAAGAGAACTCTAGTCTTTCCCATTCTATTGTTTCCCTCTATTTCTTTGCATTGATTGTGGAGGAAAGCTTTCTTATCTCTCCTTGGTATTCTTAGGCACTCTGGATTCAAATGGGCATATCTTTCCTTTTCTCCTTTGCTTTTCACTTCCCTTCCTTTCACAGCTATTTGTAAGGCCTCCTCAGACAGACATTTTTCTTTTTTTCATTTCTTTTTCTTGGAGATAGTCTTGATCCCAGGCTCCTCTACAGTGTCACGAACCTCTGTGCATAGTTCATCAGGCACTCTGTCTATCAGATCTACTCTTAAATCTATTTTTCACTTCCACTCTATAATCATAAGGATTTGATTTAGGTCATACCTGAATGATCTAGGGGTTTTCCCCACTGTCTTAAATTTAAGTCTGAATTTGGCAATAAGGAATTCATGATCTGAGCCACAGTCAGCTCCTGGTCTTTTTTTTTTTTTTTTTTTTGCTGACTGTATAGAGCTTCTCCATCTTTGGCTGGAAAGAATATAATCAATCTGATTTCAGTGTTGGCCATCTAGTGATGTCCAGGTGTAGAGTCTTCTCTTGTGTTGTTGGAAGAGGGTATTTGCTATGACCCAGTGCATTTTCTTGGCAAAACTCTATTAGCCTTTGCCCTGTTTCATTTTGTACTCCAAGGCCAAATTTGCCTGTTACTCCAGGCGTTTCTTGACTTCTACTTTTGCATACCAGTCCTTTATAATGAAAAGGACATCTTTTTGTGCGTGTTTGTTCTAACAGGTCTTGTAGGTCTTCAAAGAACTGTTCAATTTCAGCTTTTTCAGCATTACTGGTCAGGGCATAGACTTGGATTACTGTGATATTGTTGTTTTATCCATCCATAAATTGTGTGTTATATTTAATGATTATTTCCATACTGTCATAAGACACTGGAATTAGAATATTTCAATAAATTTAGATTATTTGATGAATAAATGTTTTAGTTTATCAAAAAATTCTCTTAAATGGGTAACTAGATTATTGCTTTTTCCTAAAGAAGAATATGGGAAGAACCCTGCCACCATCTGTATTTATTTTCTTCCAAGAAATAGCAGCTAGTTTTAATTCACCTGAAGGAGGTCCTTCAGCTTTAGGGAATTGCAAAGCTCTGGGGACAAAAGAAGAATTTTCTAAAGGAAACTAATTCTTATAGTTGAAGATATTCTAATTCATTTTATTGTCTCATAGATAAGCTAATTTTGTATATAATCTGCATCTTTGTTATGATATCTTTCTTTGTGAACAACAAAATTGTTTCCCTCTATTCTAAGGCATTTTAGTGCTAATTACATTTATATCCGTTTTATGAGCTGCCTGTCTGCCTCCCTCCCTAGCTCCTTCCCTCTCATCCTTTTTTCCTTCCTTCCTTCTATTCTCTATTCTTCCTTCAATTCTATTTTTCCCACTCACTCCTCTCCCTTCTCTTCCCTTTCCTTCCATTTCTTTCCTGTCTTTTCCTTAATATATTTTTTGTTTTCAATGTCTGAGAAAAAGGGTGCCAGACAGGGATTGCAATATTGTCTGTTTTGTGATTATGAGAAGGAAATGCTCAGCTGCACTACACTGATGCCGGTAGACCACACCATTACAAATGCTGCAGCTATGCACTGTTGATACACTGTTTCTGATGAGCGTTAAAGTCCTTTTACTCTGCAGCAGCTTTAAGGCAAAAAGACTCGCAAGCAAAATAAACATTACTAGGCTAGCACAGAGCACAGTTCTACATATTGAGTGATTATACTGAAAATCCAAGTCACAATGTGACAGTTATAAAGCCTCTTATACATCTCTGGAAATTTCTTAATCCATTTCCTAAGGAGTTGAAATACTGGAGTCTTCAGTTAAAAACTTGATAATCTCCAGTCTCATCATTATCTCTGAATGGGTCACATCTGCAGAGGACTTTGATTATTGGGATCTGGATTTTAAAGGAGTTCTGATGTCATTAACTGACCTTTCTCAACTCATTAAATAAATTCTGCTCACATACTGTTCACAGTTCTCATTTTGCTGTGCAAATGGCATGGTCATCTGCTTTAAACTTTGAAAAACATCAGAAAGAACATCGGTCCTACGTGGCTGGCTGAATTTGGTCAGGGTCCACCTGGCATAATTTGCAAATGGATCGGTTTCCACATATTGGCTATAATACTTTTGAAAGCCAACCTGTATTTGATTTTACAGTCTGCAGATGGGAAATCCAATTATTGCCACCTGTTCTTATCTACAGCACAATTCTTAATGAAATATTTCTCTGACAACTTGAGATTTTGTCTTTCTTTTTTTAGCTTTTATTCAATGGTTGCTTGCTTGACTATACCAATGTTTTTATTCCAAGAGAAATATTTCATTAATAACATGTCAGTAAGTATTCTTCCTTTATGTTATTAATTAATCAGATACAATTCAAATATAGCAACTGCATGTCCTTAACTTATTTAAAACTTATATGAGAAACTATCTTATAATTATGGAATTCTCTTTGTTAATATGAGCTGTATTTTTAAAAATTTTGCTAGAGTTATTGATAATTTATTCAGGATTTTGATTAAGTAAATATTGTGATGACATCTGCATAAAGTACAATTTATAGCAAAATTGTCAATAAGGCTGCTGTCAATAATTCATTTAATATTTTTTTCCTTCATACACCAGAACATGTTTCAAACTATTTTTTAAAATATGGAGCACCATATTTAAAACTAGTATTCAAAGGTTCCCAGTACATAGATAAGTGAAAGAGGTTCTTTTATCCAGGGTCTTCCCCACTCACACTACCCATTCCATGTCTTATCTCCATGGCCACTGAGTTACCCCCATGACATTTCTAATGTCCAGTGAAGTCTTAGTTTAACATATAGCACAAGATCAGGGTGAGAAATGGTGATGATTCCACCATGATGTGTAGCAATATTTTACAGTATGATATCCTCAAATTCCAGCATTTTCTTGAGTATCCAGGATGTTTTGAGGCACATGGAACCCTGGCAAAGTACCTTAGGGATTAGGCTGTGTACAGGAGCCTAGGATGGTGGGAGAGATAGCCCCTCTGGCAACACCAAACAGCAGCATTTGTTAGGAAAGCAGACAGTAAGGCTGAAGTCACAGGAAACCCCTTCTTCCAGCCACTCAATCTAAGATAACTCTCTGCTGCTGCTAAGTCACTTCAGTCGTGTCCAACTCTGTGTGACCTCAAAGACGGCAACCCACCAGGCTCCCCCGTCCCTGGGATTCTCCAGGCAAGAATACTGGAGAGGGTTGCCATTTCCTAGGTAACTCTCTACAGAGAGTTAAAATATTTCAACAGAGAATACTCAAATTTTTGCTCATCTGGCATGTGAGGAATCAAGCTGCTTTCAAATTAATCTGATGAGACAAAAAAGATGTGATAATACATGCAGTAAACTTTACGAAAAAACTCATGCTTAATTGTGCTATCAAACTTTCTAAGAAACTTGTAGCAGCAAATAAACCGAGGCTTGCTATAGACTGCCTTATGAATGAGGAAAAAATTTTCCTTCTGTGATTTCATAGTAATAGAAAAGTACTTCAGTTTGTGAGGCCACAGACTGATAATTTTAAATTGTGCATTCATTAAATAATTTTCCATTGAAGTAGTGAAATAATCTGGTAACAAAATAAACAACTATAACTCTTCCACTTTTCATCTCCTATATTTATTTTCTTGAATTCCTGTTTCTATTTGTGGCCCGGATCAGTTCTTTATTCCATATTTTGCTATCAGATTGTGATTTTTAGGTAAACAACAAACATTTGGGGGGGGAAACTTACACTTTTATGTAATTTGAATATTTGAAATTTCTTGGTAAGTTGCTTTTGGAACTCTTTTAAATGCATAAGAATTCCTTTCCTTCTATCAATAGATTGCCTGAAGTGAAGTGAAGTGAAAGTCGCTCAGTCATGTCCAACTCTTTGTAATACTGGAGTGGGCAGTCTTTCCCTTCTCCAGGGAATCTTCCCAACCCAGGGATCTAACCCAGGTCTCCTGCACTGCAGGCAGATTCTTTACCAGCTGAGCCGCAATGCTTGCTCCTTTCGTTTTTCTGCTGCTGGAAGGAGTAGATAAACTCTGAGAACACCAAGACTGCCTTCTATTCCCCACCAACATGTTCCCATGTCTCATTGTTGCCCGTGTTAATTGTTGCAGTGTTAAATGCTGTGTTAATTGTTCCAGATAGGCTTAGGAGGATCTTGATGGTGGCCTAGGTACTCTTCAAGCAGTGCTTTAGATTATTTGGCACCCAACACGTAATCTACATCACCACATTGTGAATACTCAGGCAGCAGAAACCTCTGCTTTTTAGGGAACTGTAACACACACTGTATAGTAGATTACCTCTAGTTCTAGTCAATTAAGTTTCCTGAAGTCTTTCTGAATTGTGTTTTTTGTTGTGAATCACATATTACACTGTCACAAAGTTATTCAAATATCTGAATAAGCCCTGAACAAAACGGCAGAGTTCCTTGCTATGAATCACAAAAGTGATTTCTTGTTCAGGGATATCTCTTCTTGTGAGGTAAGACATGATGTTAAGTAATATTGAAACTATGAGATGATTAATGATGGGGAAGATTTGCTATCTGATGCTTTCATGTAGAATTTTTTGTTTGTTTTAAGGATTATACATTCAATATTTATTCTAGATTTGAATATTTTAATGTAAAAGTGGGACTTCCCTGGTGGGTCAGTGGTAAACAATCCACCTGCTAATGCAGGAGACATGAGTTCGATCCCTGGGGTGGGTAGACCCCCTGGAGAAGGAAAGGGCAACACACTCCGGTATTCTTGCCTTGGAAATCCCAAGGCAAGAATCCCTTGGATAGAGGAGGAGCCTGCTGGGCTACAGTCCATGGGGTTACAAAAGAGTAGGACAAGACTTAGCAACTAAACAAGAACAATAAAAATGTGAAAGTGTAAAAGATTATTATATGATGAGCACAATACTTAGGAAAGGTATATCATCAAAACTAGATCACAGCAGTAATTAAAATATGAACTACCACTTCTATAACAATCTAAACAAAATGCAAAGTATGTACTTACTAAGAATATGTTGCAATATATTACCACAGAAAGATATGTCATAATAAAAAATGACCACAAAATTTTCCACTCATGCATTTATTCAGTAAATACTCACAATGTATGATGGTGGTAATATTAAAAATTGACATAGTCTTGACAAGACTATAGCAGTGAATTTTGAAGGAAAGAAATTCAGTGACTAACATGGTAGATGACTGTATTTTTCTTTTTAACTAAAGACAAATTGTTCTTTCATAAGTATAGGAAAGCAGCTGATTGACTGCTTACCTCACCATACTCTTGGATGTGAGCTATATTTTTATATAAATTTAAATTGCTCATATTTGTGAATTCAAGCTCCTTTAAAATTCTGAAATTAGACTATAATAGAAGAAAACAAAATAAAGTAGTTCCAGTGACAATAGCAAAACTTTGACTTTCATCTTGAGGGGATGTTGTAGTGTTAGTCAATGCTGGAAGTGGATTTAGAGTATTAGATTAATGGGGTTGATTGGGTCTGGTCTGCTGGTGAGTGCTATAAGTAGGCAGATAACCTATAATTTTGCTAAATTTGAAGTCCTATCACATCTTCTTCTTTATATTCTGTAAAGTGGGTACTACTTTCTTCAATTTCAGCTGAAAACAAAAAGGTCTTTTTATAGAAATATAAAATTCAAAAATTTCAAAGGGCCTTGGAAACTGCCTAATAAATCTATTAAAATAAAATTGCACTAGATGTTGTTAAACAGGCAGAGATGACTTTATTCAGTGTCTGTTATAATAGGGGAGAGGGATGAGAATGTAGTCTAAATTCAAAGGGTGGGAGAATTTTAATGTTTGCTAATTGGCATTACCCAAAGCAAAAGTCAGCATTCATAGCTTTGTGACAGGAAGTAGTTTCACTTCTTGAGCAAGTCATCCATAGAATTAGGATCCTGCCTTCCCATAGACACTGGGAAATAGAGACGCTGTCTTTTGATGACTCTATTTCAAAGAGATGGCTGCCATGTCCTTGAGAAAGACATTTCTGGATTGTAAACTGGCAAGTGGGTTTTTAAAGATTTATTTGTCAGTGGACTGAGAAAGAATATACAACAGCACGTTTCCTATAATAATTGTTCTAAGAATAGGGAAGAGGGGACTTCTGTGGTCAAGTCATCTGGCCATGTAAAGTCAGGGGTGGGAGGCATATCAAGGAGTTTAAAGCAAGAGGAAGCCTGCCTAAAGTTTAGTAGCTGAGAGAAATTTGAGGCTGTCTTGGTCAACTTCCTTAACTTTAAAGGTAAAGCTAATGAGAACCATACTGAGAGGGTTCTTTAGAGGTCTTTGGAGAGTGGCTTGGTGGTGTAATAGGGCAATTGGTATAAAAAATTGAATCTAAACCCAAATCTCAGTTGATTTTAAAATTCAGTACTGCAAAGTTCATGAAAAGGAAAATCATCAAATTGCTGGAGTTATTGGAATTATGAAATCAGAATGGAAAACTACATTGAATATTCTCCTTGAACTTTAGCAAGATCACATGTAAACAATTCTAGAGACAAGAGTTCCCACATACTTTAAAAATCATGCAAGAAATGAAATTTCAAAGCTTTCTTTACAATATATTTCTCAATTCCAATCACTATTCCAAAAAATTTAACTTTGTTTCATGCTGAAGATGAAACCCTTTCTTTATCACTTCTAACAAAAATGGAAAAATAGTTACTCAAAAATCTATAGTTGGAAATTTTAGGCTTGAAATAAACTATTTTATCCCCAAGGTAATTGAATAGGTAGAATAGGTGACTTCTCTAAATTTGTACAGCAAATTCTGGACAGAGAGAGGATTGACTGAAAGTATGCTACTCTATTAACATAGCTATTTAGAAATTCTCTCTCAGAGCCTTTCCCATGAATGAGTTCAGTCAGGTAATATTAAGCAGATGAGAAGCAAAGTAAAAAGTGTATAACTCTGAGCTTATCCTAGCCTATGTGTTCCTGTAATGGTCAATTACAGGAACTAAAAAAAGAAAACCCATTATTATATACAACAAAACCATCTAGCATATATATTGTATTTCACCTCCCTTAGTTAATGTAACACTTTAATCATCAGAAAAGCTTATCTGAAGCTGTCACAAGGTTACTCTAGTAGGTATTTAAGTAGCACATGGCTCTTTTTCAGCGTTTGGTTGTAGCTGGAAAAAAATATATACATATATATATATTTCTTGAGAACTTGCTTTTAATAATTGTATAGTTTTAAAATCATACTTTTAGAAATGCTTTTGAAAGTGATTGATGTGGCCCATGCTAGTAAAGTAATGCTCAAAATTCTCCAAGCCAGGCTTCAGCAATATGTGAACCATGAACTTCAGATGTTCAAGCTGGTTTTGGAAAAGACAGAAGAACCAGAGATCAAATTGCCAACCTCTGCTGGATCATTGAAAAAGCAAGAGAGTTCCAGAAAAACATCTATTTCTGCTTTCTTCATTATGCCAAAGCCTTTGACTGTGTGGATCACAATAAACTGTGGAAAATTCTGAAAGAGATGGGAATACCAGACCACCTGACCTGCCTCTTGAGAAATCTGTATGCCAGTCAGGAAGCAACAGTTAGAACTGGACATGGAACAACAGACTGGTTCCAAATAGGAAAAGGAGTATGTCAAGGCTGTATATTGTCACCCTGCTTATTTAACTTATATGCAGAGTACATCATGAGAGACGCTGGGCTGGAGGAACCACAGGCTGGAATCAAGATTGCTGGGAGAAATATCAATAACCTCAGATATGCAGATGACACCACCCTTATGGCAGAAAGTGAAGAGGAATTAAAAAGCCTCTTGATGAAAGTGAAAGAGGAGAGTGAAAAGTTGGCTTAAAGCTCAACATTCAGAAAACGAAGATCATGGCATCTAGTCCCATCACTTCATGGGAAATAGTTGGGGAAAGAGTAGAAACAGTGTCAGACTTTATTTTGGGGGCTCCAAAATCACTGCAGATGGTGATTGCAGCCATGAAATTAAAAACACTTACTCCTTGGAAGGAAAGTTATGACCAACCTAGATAGCATATTCGAAAGCAGAGACATTACTTTGCCAACAAAGGTCCGTCTAGTCAAGGCTATGTTTTTTCCAGTGGTCATGTATGGATGTGAGAGTTGGACTGTGAAGAAAGCTGAGTGCCGAAGAACTGATGCTTTTAAACTGTGGTGTTGGGGAAGATTTTTGAGAGTCCCTTGGATTGCAAGGAGATCCAACCATTCCATTCTAAAGTAGATCAGTCCTGGGTATTCTTTGGAGGTAATGATGCTAAAGCTGAAACTCCAGTACTTTGACCACCTCATGAGAAGAGTTGACTCATTGGAAAAGACTCTGATCTGGGAGGGATTGGAGGCAGGAGGAGAAGAGGACGACAGAGGATGAGATGGTTAGATGGCATCACCGACTTGATGGACGTGAGTCTGAGTGAACTCCGGGAGTTGGTTATGGACAGGGAGGTCTGGCGTGCTGCGGTTCATGGGGTCGCAGAGTCGGACACAACTGAGCAACTGAACTGAACTGATGTGGCAATGGCATTTGTCCATATGCATTATGGATTCTACATAGTGAAGAAAGGTCCTATGACATGGTAGAAATAAAAAACAACTAATTTGAAATTATCTCACAGTTCTTGAACATGATCAATTTTGTGATAAAATGAGCAAATAATATTTATAAACAGCCTAAAATGCTGGACTGGAAGAAACACAAGCTGGAATCAAGATTGCCAGGAGAAATATCAATAACCTCAGATATGCAGATGACACCACCCTTATGGCAGAAAGTGAAGAGGAGCTAAAAAGCCTCTTGATGAAAGTGAAAGAGGAGAGTGAAAAAGCTGGCTTAAAGCTCAACATTCAGAAAACGAATGTCATGGCATCTGGTCTCATCACTTCATGGGAAACAGTGGAAACAGTGTCAGACTATTTTTTGGGCTCCAAAATCACTGCAGATGGTGATTGCAGCCATGAAATTAAAAGACGCTTACTCCTTGGAAGGAAAGTTATGACCAACCTAGATAGCATATTCAAAAGCAGAGACAACAAAGGTCCATCTAGTTAAGGCTATGGTTTTTCCAGTGGTCATGTGTGAATGTGAGAGTTGGACTGTGAAGAAAGCTGAGTGCTGAAGAATTGATGCTTTTGAACTGTGGTGTTGGAGGAGACTCTTGAGAGTCCCTTGGACTGCAAGGTGATCCAACCAGTCCATTCTAAAGGAGATCAGTCTTGGGTGTTCTTTGGAAGGAATGATGCTAAAGCTGAAACTCCAGTACTTTGGCCACCTCATGCGAAGAGTTGACTCATTGGAAAAGACTTTGATGCTGGGAGGGATTGGGGGCAGGAGGAGAAGGGGACGACAGAGGATGAGATGGCTGGATGGCATCACCGACTTGATGGACGTGAGTTTGAGTGAACTCCGGGAGTTGGTGATGGACAGGGAGTCCTGGCGTGCTGCAGTTCATGCGGTCACAAAGAGTTGGACAGGACTGAGTGACTGAACTGAACAGAACTGATGATGCTAAAAATCCATGCTCCTTAATAGATAATAAATAGAAGAAAGACAGAGTTCAGAGGCAGGTTTGAATTCAAATTCTGATTTGATCATTCGTTAGTTCTGTGATCTTGAGTAAGGTGTTTAGCTTACTTGACCTTAACATTTTTATCTGTAAAGATAATAATACAATCTTACAGAATTGCTTTGAGGAGAAAAGAAAAGAATTTTGGCAAGTTAATTAATTCCTCAAATATTTATTGAACACCCACGTGAGCAGGTACTTGCTAGTAGCCAGATGCTGAGACTAATAAAGAGGCTCTGCCCTTGGAGCCCTGGGAGCTGAGTGAGGACAAGGGCAAATAAGTGGCCAGCAACACTGAAACATTAAGGAATGCGAGCAGGCACAGCCCTGTCGGGTGAGCAGTCAGGAGAAGGCATCCTCAGGAGGGGAGACTTCAGGTTGAGCTGCCCCAGTAGGGCCTGCGCTAAGGCTGCAGCAGCTCCGTGTGGCCCGAGTATGTGGTGAGGTGGGGAGGTGACCTGGGATGAGAACGGTGATATCATGAAGGGCCTTGGGAGCACAGCCAGGAGTTTACACTCCACTCCACCCGGGACAGTCATTAACGATGTTAAGCAGAGAAGGTACATGGTCAGATCTACATTTTGGAATTGGAAGGAGGAAGGCTGGTAGACAGGTGTAACTGGTGGAGAGACAGTCAGGGGCTAATGTAGGACAGTGTGGGGAAAATGATGAGGGTCTAAAGTACTACTGAGAGAAGAATGTAGACAGAGTCAGGGTCTACTGAGGAGAAAAATTGGTAAGATTCGGTCTCCGAGAAAGCCAGAGGGGGTTTGGTTCCTGGCTGGATCTAGGAGTAAATTGTAGCATATTCTTCGGGGTGTGGAGGAAAAAACAAGTTTGGGGAGCCAGGTTTGGATATGCAGAGTTGGATGGATTCACGGGCGATTCGGTGGAATGGGCAGGCCCAGCGTTGTGATGCGCTGCCCACATCCCTTTGTACAGGTGCTGGTCTCCTCCCACCCAAGAGCTTCCTGTTCCTCCACGTTCATGGGCATCCAAATCAATGCGCTGGGGGTTAGTCCCTGAAGCAGCCTGCTGGCAATGACCGAGGGGTTGAAGGATACACACTCTAGCTCCGCCAGCCCTCTAGGGAGGGTAAATCTAATGTATCTTCTGTGCTGTCTCCCAGGTTCTCCAACCCCAACGGGACTGCACCCCAGTTGCACACAAGTGGCATTCTGCCTTGGGATAAACCCTTGGCTCCTGTGTCAGTTCCTCACTTCTCCTGCTGGAGCACTCTGGGAAACCCTCCCAAATTAACTACTCACACTCAAAGCCTGGTCTCGGGGTCTATCTGTAAGGGAAGATGCCAGCTAAGCCATGCCCAGTGGGCTTCGGAGCCTATGGATTTGTGCAGTGAAAGATGTCTAGGTAAGAGATCTAAATTTAGAAGCTATCTGAATTTAGGAGATCCTGGAAGCCAGAAGAGGAAATAAGCTCATTCTGAGGAAGGGATAAGAGGGGAGATACTAGGACATAAAATTAAAAATGAAAAATACTCAAGCATAGTCTGTGAAACCAGGTAGACTTAGACAGTACCACTTCCTTTCCAGTGATCGAGGGCAGAGAACTTTTCAAACAAAGTTATCTGGAAATACTGGACTAATTATTTTACAGTTATGTAATCAATTTAATTTATAGCTCTTCTGCCGTACCTTGAAAATTGAGTATTTACTGGTTCTTTATGAGCTGTAACATTTTATGGCCTGTCAGAGCATTGATTGATACGGTACACTGAAAAATAATCATATAAGATTACCTTAAAATACGTATCAGTATCTGTCATTTTGACAGTGGAACTGCAATACTATAAATCTACAAAGATTAAAAATTTTAAGTGGAATGTTCTAAGTTGAATATTTATTAAAATAGCACAACTGCACCAAAAGAAGAATCAGAAACAAACCACTAGTTTAACTTGAAGAAAATTTAGCCCTTGAATTCTAAGACTACACCAGACCTCAGACATTTATGGTCCTTAGAGTGGTCTGCCATTCTTACTACATGTGTTATGACAAATGATTTCTTGTGACAAATCACAGTAAATGATTACTGTGCAATCTTATAGGATGCATGGCTCCAGTTACATGTCTAAACAACACCTAGAGAAAAAGGCATTCTTGCTCTATGCATGCTTTGATGATAGTCTACTCCAAAAATCAGAATAAAATATATAAAATTGTGATCAACCTTCAACAATCTTAATGAAAAGATAATGTGACTGGATTTACCCTTCCATATACAACAGTCTTGCTGCAGGCCAGTAATTCCTGGCTATTTACCTCCTAATGTCTCTTTAACGCCCATCCATGTGTCAGGTATTTTGAAAGATTTCATGCATCATACTGGACCTCCTGACAATTAATTTTCCATTGCTTTATTAATCAGAGATAAATCCACTCAGAGCTTTAGATGGATAAAACATAACCATTGCCATCATCCCTGATTTTATAGCACTCTAGACAAAGGTCATTGGCTGTCCTGTCTTTTGTTAATACTGAGAGTCTTGTGTCCTCCCTTTTTCTTCCATTGTCATGTGGGAGCTGAGGTCAACTGGGAAACACTGCTGTAGATTTACAACTAGGACTAGAGTTCTACTTCACTGTATTAGTCACTCAGTCGTGTCTGATTCTTTGGGACCCCACAAACTGTAGCCACCAGGCTCCTCCATCCATGAGATTCTCTAGGCAAGAATACTGGAGTGGGTTACCATTCCCTTCTGCAGGGGATCATCCTGACCCAGGCCTCCTGCATTGCAGGCAGATTCCTAACCATATGAAACACCAGGGATGTCCTCTAATTCACTACATAAATACAATTTTCAATTGTTAAGAGAAAATTAGAAATCTGAGAAAGAAAAAAATGGGATTGAGATGATGACCATAGAAAATAAGTAGGATTAGGTATAAAATCAGACTATAGACGGTTTTTATATAAATAAATAGGAAATCCAACTAACTCCACAGCTAGTTCTCCACATCCCAGACCTGCAACACTCTCACAAAACCTGCCATTTCCTTCCTTCATGCAACCTCCTGGCTGAGGAGTCCCCAGGGCAACCTCTCAGCCTCTAGGAGAGGAGGAAGGTCAGCCAGTGTCTATCTTTTTCTACCTCATAACTCCACTGGAGACCACCTTTATTTTCCTTCTCTATGTCAACATTACTTATTCCTTGGTTCAATCAATGCTCTGCTTTCAAGCATATCCATTCCATCACTAAAAATAAATCCACAACAAACATCCACCCCCATCCATACACAGTTACACAATGCCAGTACCCACCTAGAGCTTTAGACTATCTCCTTGGGCAGGTGAAATTGTATGTGGATGGGTGTGTCTGGGTACCATGGGACTTGTGCCCTTGTCTTACTTATCCACACATTCTTACTTCCGCTGAGCATTAAGGCACATCAGTTAATTAGTTAAGACATATTGTGTCTCTGAGGGCACAGATGGGCCTCACTCACTTTGCTTCTTTCACAACAGCAAGGCCAAAAAACACAATATCTAAGAGTTTTAGATACTTTTTATGTACCAGGAATTCTGCTTTACCTACATTATATTATTTCATTCTGATATCATCCTTATGAGGTGGAGATAAAAGTCTCGTTTTACACATGAGGAAACTGGGGCTCAGAAAGGTTAAACAACTTGATGAAAACACAGTGAAATGTGAAACATTCAAAATGCTGACACTTCAACAAACCCCAGCCATTCTCCACTCTGTTCAGTTCAATTAACTTCAGTCACTCAGTCCTGTACAACTCTGCAACCCCACGGACTGCAGCACACCAGGCCTCTCTGTCCATCACCAAATCCCGGAGTTTACTCAAACTCATGTCCATTGAGTCGGTGATGCCATCCAATCATCCCATCCTCTGTCATCACCTTCTCCTCCTGCCTTCAATCTTTCCCAGCATCAGGGTCTTTTCCAATGAGTCAACTCTTCGCATGAAGTGGCCAAAATATTGGAGTTTCAGCTTTAGCATCAGTCTTTCAAAAGAACACCCAGGACTTATGTCCTTTAGAATGGACTGGTTGGATCTCCTTCCAGTCCAAGGGACTCTCAAGAGTCTTCTCCAACACCACAGTTCAAAAGCATCAATTCTTCGGCACTCAGCTTTCTTTTTAGTCCAACTCTCACATCCATACATGACTACTGGAAAAACCATAGCTTTGACTAGACAGACCTTTGTTGGCAAAGTAATGTCTCTGCTTTTCAATATGCTGTCTACGTTAGTCATAACTTTCCTTCCAAGGAGCAAGCATCTTTTAATTTCATGGCTGCAGTCAACACTTGCAGTGATTTTGGAGCCCTCAAAAGATAAAGTCAGTCACTGTTTCCAATGTTTCCCCATCTATTTGCCATGATGTGATGGGAATGCATCTTAGTTTTCTGAATGTTGAGTTTTAAGCCAACTTTTTCACTCTCCTTGTTCACTTTCATCAAGAGGTTCTTTAGTTCTTCTTCACTTTCTGCCATAAGGGTGGTGTCATCTGCATATTTGAGGTTATTGATATTTCTCCCGGCATTCTTGATTCCAGCTTGTGCTTCATCCAGTCCAGCATTTCTCATGATGTACTCTGCATAGAAGTTAAATAAGCAGGGTGACAATATACAGCCTTCACGCATTCCTCTCCTGATTTGGAACCAGTCTGTTATTTCATGTCTGGTTCTAACTGTTTCTTCTTGACCTGCATACAGAATTCTCAGGAGGCAGGTAAAGTGGTCTGGTATTCCTGTCTCTTTAAGAATTTTCCACAGTTTGTTGTGATCCACACAATCAAAGGCTTTGACATAGTCAATAAAGCAGAAGTAGATGTTTTTCTGGAACTCTCTTGCTTGTTCTATGATCCAGTGGATGTTGGCAGTTTGATCTCTGGTTCCTCTGCCTTTTCTACATCCAGCTTGAACATCTGGAACTTCATGGTTCAAGTACTGTTGAAGCCTGGCTTGGAGAATTTTGAGCATTACTTTGCTAGCGTGAGAGATGAGTGCAATTGTGCAGTAGTTTGAGCATTCTTTGGCATTGCCTTTCTTAGAGATTGAAATTAAAACTGACCTTTTCCAGTCCTTTGGCCACTGCTAAGTTTTCCAAATTGAATGGCATATTGACTGCAGCACTTTAGCAGCAGTATCTTTTAGGATTTGAAATAACTCAGCTAGAATGCCATCACCTCCACTAGCTTTGTTCATAGTGATGCTTCCTAAGGCCCACTTAACTTCGCATTCTAGGATGTCTGGATCTAGGTGAGTGATCACACCATCATGATTATGTGTGTCATGAAGATCTTTTTTGTATAGTTCTGTATATTCTTGCCACCTCTTCTTAATATCATCTGCTTCTATTAGGGCCATACCATTTCTGTCCTTTATTGTGCCCATCTTTACATGAAATGCTCCCTTTGTATCTCTAATTTTCTTGAAGACATCTCTAGTCTTTCCCATTGTATTGTTTTCCTCTATTTCTTTGCATTGATCATTGAGGAAGGCTTTCTTATCTCTCCTTTGGAACTCTGCATTCAAATGGGCATATCTTTCCTTTCCTTTCCTCCTTTGCCTTTCACTTCCCTTCTTTTCACAGCTATTTTTAAGGCCTCCTCAGGCAAAATGGTTTTCTTGGGGATGATCTTGATCACTGCCTCCTGTACAATGTCATGAACCTCCGTATATAGTTCTTCTGGCACTCTATCAGATCTAGTCCCTTAAATCTATTTCTCATTTCCACTGTATAATCATAAGGGATTTGATTTAGATCATACCTGAATGGTCTAGTGGTTTTCCCTGCTTTCTTCAATTTAAGTCTGAATTTGGCAATAAGGAGTTCATGATCTGAGCCACAGTCAGCTCCCAGTCTTGTTTTTGCTGACTGTATAGAGCTTCTCCATCTTTGGCTGCAAAGAATATAATCAATTTGGCTTTGGTGTTGGCCATCCTGTGATGTCCATATGTAGAATCTTCTTTTTTTTTTTTTTTTTTGTTTGTTTGTTTTTTGTTTTTTTTTTAAATTTTATTTTACTTTATTTTACTTTACAATACTGTATTGGTTTTGCCATACATTGACATGAATCCACCATGGGTGTATATTAGCTCCCAATCCCGAATCCCCCTCCCACCTCCCACCCCACATCATCTCTCTGACTCATCCCTGTGCACAAGCTCCAAGCATCCCGTATCCTGTACCGAACATAGGCTTGTGCTTCGTTCTTACATGTTAGTTTACATGTTTCAATGCCATTCTCCCAAATCATCCCACCCTCCTCCTCTCCCATAGAGTCCAAAAGTCCCCTCTATACATCTGTGTCTCTTTTGCTGTCTCACATACAGGGTCATCACTGCCATCTTTCTATATTCCATATATATGTGTTAGTATACTATATTGGTGTTTTTCTTTCTGGCTTACTTCACTCTGTATAATAGGTTCCAATTTCATCCATCTCATTAGAACTGATTCAAATGAATTCTTTTTAATGGCTGAGTAATACTCCATTGTGTATATGTACCACAGCTTTCTTATCCATTCATCGGCTGATGGACATCTAGGTTGTTTCCATGTTCTGGCTATTATAAACAGTGCTGCAATGAACATTGGGGTACATGTGTCTCTTTCAATTCTGGTTTCCTCGGTGTGTATGCCCAGCAGTGGGATTGCTGGGTCATAAGGCAGATCTATTTGCAGTTTTTTAAGGAATCTCCACACTGTTCTCCATAGTGGCTGTACTAGTTTGCATTCCCACCAGCAGTGTAAGAGGGTTCCCTTTTCTCCACACCCTCTCCAGCATTTATTGCTTGTAGACTTTTGGATCGCAGCCATTCTGACTGGTGTGAAATGGTACCTCATTGTGGTCTTGATTTGCATTTCCCTGATAATGAGTGATGTTGAGCATCTTTTCATGTGTTTGTTAGCCATCCGTATGTCTTCTTTGGAGAAATGTCTGTTTAGTTCTTTGGCCCATTTTTTGATTGGGTCATTTATTTTTCTGGAGTTGAGCTGCATAAGTTGCTTGTATATTTTTGAGATTAGTTGTTTGTCAGTTGCTTCATTTGCTATTGTTTTCTCCCATTCAGAAGGCTGTCTTTTTACCTTGCTTATAGTTTCCTTTGTTGTGCAGAAGCTTTTAATTTTAATTAGATCCCATTTGTTTATTTTTGCTTTTATTTCCAGTATTCTGGGAGGTGGATCATAGAGGATCCTGCTGTGATTTATGTCGGAAAGTGTTTTGCCTATGTTCTCCTCTAGGAGTTTTATAGTTTCTGGTCTTACGTTTAGATCTTTAATCCATTTTGAGTTTATTTTTGTGTGTGGTGTTAGAAAGTGATCTAGTTTCATTCTTCTACAAGTGGTTGACCAGTTTTCCCAGCACCACTTGTTAAAGAGATTGTCTTTACTCCATTGTATATTCTTGCCTCCTTTGTCGAAGATAAGGTGTCCATAGGTGTGTGGATTTATCTCTGGGCTTTCTATTTTGTTCCATTGATCTATATTTCTATCTTTGTGCCAGTACCATACTGTCTTGATGACGGTGGCCTTGTAGTAGAGCCTGAAGTCCGGCAAGTTGATTCCTCCAGTTCCGTTCTTCTTTCTCAAGATTGCTTTGGCTATTCGAGGTTTTTTGTATTTCCATACAAATCTTGAAATTATTTGTTCTAGATCTGTGAAAAATACCGCTGGTAGCTTGATAGGGATTGCATTGAATCTGTAGATTGCTTTGGGTAGTATACTCATTTTCACTATATTGATTCTTCCAATCCATGAGCATGGTATATTTTTCCATAGAATCTTCTTTTGTGTTGTTGAAAGAGGGTGTTTGCTATGGCCAGTGTGTTCTCTTGGGAAAACTCCATTAGCCTTTGCCCTGCTTCATTCTGTACTCCAAGGCCAAATTTGCCTGTTAACTCCAAGTATTTCTTGACTTCTTACTTTTGCATTCCAGTCCCCTATAATGAAAAGGACATCTTTTTTGGGTGTTAGTTCTAGGAGGTCTTGTAAGTCTTCATAGAACCATTCAACATCAGCTTCTTCAGCATTACTAGTCAGGGCAGAGACTTGGACCACTGTGATATTGAATGGTTTGCCTGGAAACAAACAGATATCATTCCATCGTTTTTGAGATTGCATCCAAGTACTGCCATTTCAGACTCTTCTGTTGACTATGATGAAACCTAAGAACTAAGAAACCTCCATTTCTTCTAAGGGATTCTTGTCCACAGTAGTAGATATAATGGTATTCTGAGTTAAATTCACCCATTCCAGCCCATTTTAGTTCACTGACTCCTACAATGTCAATGTTCACTCTTGCCATCCATCTCCTGTTTGACCACCTCCAATTTGCCTTGATTCATGGACCTAACATTCCAGGTTCCTATGCAATATTGCTCTTTACAGCATTGGACTTTACTTCCATCACCAGTCACATCCACAGCTGGGTGTTGTTTTTGCTTTGGCTCCATCTCTTCAATCTCTCTGGAGTTATTTCTCCACTGATCTCCAGTAGCATACTGGCCACCTACCGACCTGGGGAGTTCATCTTTCAGTGTGCTATCTTTTTGCCTTGTCATACTGTTCATGGGGTTCCCAAAGCAAGAATACTGAAGTGGTTTGCCATTTCCTTCTCCAGTGGACCACATTTTATTAGAATTCTCCACCATGACCCATCCATCTTGGGTGGCCCTATATGTCATGGCTCATAGTTGCATTGAGTTAGACAAAGCTAAGGTCCATGTGATCAGATTGGTTAGTTTTCTGTGATTGTGGTTTTCAGGATTGTGGTTTTCAGTCTGTCTACCCTCTGTGGTCATGTATGGATGTGAGAGTTGGACTGTGAAGAAGGCTGATCACCGAAGAATTGATGCTTTTGAACTGTGGTGTTGGAGAAGACTCTTGAGAGTCCCTTGGACTGCAAGGAGATCCAACCAGTCCATTCTGAAGGAGATCAACCCTGGGATTTCTTTGGAAGGAATGATGCTAAAGCT
>SJYT01077731.1:94920-108430 GCA_006410635.1 Cephalophus harveyi
AGACTGACTGAGGGGGAAACTGGGTCTTTTTCTGATGGGCAGGGCCATGCTCCTGCTAAGTCACTTCCGTCGTGTCCGACTCTGTGCGACCCCATAGACGGCAGCCCACCAGGCTCCCCCATCCCTGGGATTCTCCAGGCAAGAACCCTGGAGTGGGTTGCCATTTCCTTCTCCAATGCATGAAAGTGAAAAGTGAGTGTGAAGTTGCTCAGTCGTGTCTGACTCTTAGCGACCCCATGGACTGCAGCCGAGCAGGCTCCTCTATCCATGTGATTCTCCAGGCAAGAGTACTGGAGTGGGGTGCCATTGCCTTCTCCGGGGGCCATGCTCAGTAAATCTCTAATCCAATTTTCTGTTGATGGGCGGGGCTGTGTTCCCTCTCTTTTATTTGACCTGAGGCCAAACTATGGTGTAGGTAATGAAGATAATGGCAACCTCCTTCAAAAGATCCCAAGCAGCCACTGCTATACTCAGTGCCCCCAATCCTGCAGCAGGCCACCACCAACGCACGCCTCTACCAGAGACTTCTGGACACTCACAGGCAAGTCTTGGTCAGTCTCTTGTGGGGTCACTGCTCCTTTTTCCTGGGTCCTGGTGCACACAATGGTTTTTTTTTTGTGCCCTCCAAGAGTCTGTTTCCCCAGTCCTGTATAAGTTCTGACAGCTCTATGGTGGTGCTAATGGTGACCTCCTCCAAGAGGGCTTATGTCATACCCAGGTCTACTACACTCAGAGGCCCTGCCCCTGCCTCAGTCCACTGCTGACCCGTATCTCCTCAGGAGACACCCAAACACAGTTCTGAATCAATCTCTGTGGGGTCTCCACTCTAATTCAAATAAATCTGACCATGTAACTCATTCTCCTGTTTAAAATCCTTCCCTGTCTCCTCATTATCCAAAAGATAAAGCCTGTCCCCTTGGAGTGGTGCCCAAGCCCTCCCAGTCTGCCCCTGGGACAGGGGGACAGCCCACCTTCCTGGGCTTAGTTCTGGCTTGACAGGTGGGACAGCCCACCTTCCTGGGCTTAGTTCTGGCTGCTCCCCACACAGACAGCTTCCAGCCTTACTAGACAAGGGACATTTTCCTGAACATTTCATGATGTTTCATTCTTCCTTGATTTGGTTTTCTACTTCTGTTCATAATGCTCTCACCCATCTTTGTCCATCTGGGGAAAATCCACTCACCTTTAAGATTCAAGTCCCTTCTCCACCTTCTATGAAGCTTTTCTGAAGTTGCTCTTCATGCATCCTCCTATACTTGACCTCCATGTGTTTTAAGCTTTACCGTCATACCCCTACCTCAGCAATATTATGTGGCATATAATCAACTTACTTTTTTGACATGTTATCCTCCTTACATTTTTCAAGGGCAGGAGACATCTCTTACCATCTGAGTACCTCCAGTGCAGCACTGCCCAACAGAACTTTCTGTCATGAATGAAATGTTCTCTTATGCTACCCAATACAGTAGTCACTAGCCATGTGTTTTGTGGCTTGAGAACTTGAGGTGGTTAGTACAACTGAGGAACTGAGTTTTAAAATTTTATTTAAGTAATTTAAATTCAAATGGGCAAATGTAAATAATTGCTCTCATATTGAATAGTGTAGCATTAGATCTTATAAAGCAGTGATCCCCAATCTTTTTGGCACCAGGCACTGGCTTCATGGAACACAATTTTTCCATGGACCAGGGGGAGGGGGAATAACAGTTTCAGGATGATTCAAGCACATTACATTTACTGTGCACTTTATTTCTATTATTATCACATCAGCTCCACCTCAGATCCCAGAGGTTGCAGACCCTTGTTATAAAGGATCTGGAACATAGTAGGTATCAGTAGGTATTTGCTGAGTTGTACAGCCATTCGGTTCAGGTTACCCAAGGTTTTCACCCAACCAGGCCCCGTCGATATAACCTTTGGTATATCTTTAATTCTGCTCAACCACTTCGTTGATGGAGACTCTGGACCATCATTCATCTTCTCCGTATACCTTCTAGGCCCGGCTGGAGAAGCACCCCTCTCTTTCTTAGAGCTCTTTCTGACCACTAATTTGCTTCCTTTGCTGTTTTATTTCTATAGAGGCTACAAAATAGGATTGTATTTCACCAGAGGAGTCTCATTCCACAACACGTAACCGTAAAACATTGGAGCAGAGTTATTAAAGCCTCAAGGGAAAATGTATGAACAAAATATCAGCCTGATTCATTATGAACAGTTATTATAAACAGCGGGCTTACTAGCAAATGACAGGAAAACTAATTTGCATTTACAACAAAATTACACCACATGCATCCCACCATGGCCCCCATCCTCCACTTCTTCCCAGTGTATATTATTTGGACTCTTTAATTAAAGAATTCCTGCCAACTTAGAAAGTTTTAAGTTCTATGACTCATGTTCACGAGAGCTTAACTTGAAATTTTTGCTAAAAATTGAAGTATTGCCTAGCCTAGATTTCCAGGTGAAGAAAGTCCTCTGAATACTCAAGAAGAGAACTTAAGCCAATAGTTACTGGGCACTTACAACATTTCAGGCACTGTGATAATCAACACACCTCTCCGAAGAACTTCTGAATAGTTCCACTGAACCAGTGAGGAAGAGGAGAATGAGAAAGTTCACTCCTTCCCTCAGGCTCATTCTAGGCTGAGATTGAAATACAGCCTTGGTTGTCCAAATTCAAAGTCTGTGTACTTGGAGACAACCTAAATGTCTGTTGATGGAAGAATGGGTAAAAAAAATGTGGAGTATTTTCAGAAGCATATATACATAAACATCATCATGTACAAATCATATAGATCCAGTATACATAGTGGAATATCTTTCCACCATAAAAAGAAGGAAATCTTGCCATTTGCCACAACATGCATGAATCTTGAGAATCTTGAGGCCATTATGCTAAAGAAAAAAACAAATACTGTGTATGCATGTGTGATAAGTCGCTTCAGTCATGGCTGACTTTTTGTGACCCTATGGAGAAGGAAATGGCAACCCACTCCAGTGTTCTTGCCTGGAGAATCCCAGGGACGGGGGAGCCTGGTGGGCTGCCGTCTATGGGGTCGCACAGAGTCGGACACGACTGCAGCGACTTAGTAGTAGTAGTAGTATGGACTGTAGCCCACCAGGCTCCTCTGCCCATGAGATTCTCCAGGAAAGAATACTAGAATGGGTTGCCATGCCCTCCTCCAGGGGACCTTACATCTCCAGGATCAAACCCGAGTCTCTTACATCTCCAGGTTGAATTTTCAAGGCGATAATTTCAAATTCCAGAGATTTACTCTCTTATCAGTACCTTCTCTGGCCTGGTAACACTTTAAAATATGTTCTGTGAGTAGACAATTCACAAAGAAGAAAAAAATGTGATTTAACACTTGAAAAAGAACCTCAACCTAAAACTACACTGAGATACTATTTGTATCTCATGATATGATAGTCATATCAGACTGGGAAAAGATGAGAAGTTGGTAATACACACTGTTATATCTCCACAAAGGTATGAGGACTATAAATTCATCAAAATTTATGGAATCCAATCTGACAAAATATATATAAATTAATAACATATGTCTTTGACTCAGAAATTCTACTTAAAGGAATTTATCTTATATATATATCTTACATATATTCTTAAACATACTGAGAAATTGAATATAAAAATGGACAATGTTTGGGCCATATATAAAATTAGAACTCTACCCACGGCCTGCAGCAACCTGGCCAGGAAGCCAACTCCTTGAAAGTGAAAGTGAAGTTGCTCAGTCGTGTCCAACTCTTTGGGACCCCATGGACTGTAGCCTACCAGGCTCCTCCATCCACGGGATTTTCCAGGCAAGAGTACTGGAGTGGGTTGCCATTCCCTTCTCCAGGAGATCTTCCTGACCCACGGATTGAACCCGGGTCTCCTGCACTGTAGGCAGACGCTTTACCATCTGAGCCACCAGGGAAGCCAACTCCTTACCTATAATAAATAGCCCATGTAGCCAACCTGCTATAAGTCAGACTTGCAGGAAACCAGTCTGCTGTCTCAAGTAACAATCCAGGAAGCTAAACAATAACTTCTGTAACAATCAGCTCAATATGTTCAGGACTTGAATAATAACTGACAGCTCCCCTAATTTTTGTCCCCACTTCTAATTCAGATCAATCAGGAAAAGCCAAATTTGCTCCCCTAACCAATTACCCAGAATTCCCTACTTTTAGTTAGCCTGCTGCCTTGTGCCCACAGCATCCAATTAGGTCATGAAGCCTTCCATTTTTCTCCACGGTAAAGTCTCCCTGGAATCAAGATTGCCGGGAGAAATATCAATAACCTCAGATATGCAGATGACACCACCCTTATGGCAGAAAGTGAAGAGGAACTAAAAAGCCTCTTGATGAAAGTGAAAGAGGAGAGCGAAAAAGTTGGCTTCAAGCTCAACATTCAGAAAACGAAGATCATGGCACCTGGTCCCATCACTTCATGGGAAATAGATGGGGAAACAGTGGAGACAGTGTCAGACTTTATTTTTGGGGGCTCCAAGATCACTGCAGATGGTGACTGCAGCCATGAAATTAGAAGACGCTTACTCCTTGGAAGAAAAGTTATGACCAACCTAGATAGTATATTCAAAAGCAGAGACATTTACTGACTAAGGTCCGTCTAGTCAAGGCTATGGTTTTTCCTGTGGTCATGTATGGATGTGAGAGTTGGACTGTGAAGAAGGCTGAGCACTGAAGAATTGATGCTTTTGAACTGTGGTGTTAGAGAAGACTCTTGAGAGTCCCTTGGACTGCAAGGAGATCCAACCAGTCCATTCTGAAGGAGATCAGCCCTGGGATTTCTTTGGCAGGAATGATGCTGAAGCTGAAACTCCAGTACTTTGGCCACCTCATGCAACGAGTTGACTCATTGGAAAAGACTCTGATGCTGGGAGGGATTGGGGGCAGGAGGAGAAGGGGATGACCGAGGATGAGATGGCTGGATGGCAGCACGGACTTGATGGACGTGAGTCTGAGTGAACTCTGGGAGATGGTGATGAACAGGGAGGCCTGGCATGCTGCGATTCATGGGATCGCAAAGAGTTGGACACGACTGGGTGACTGAACTGAACTGAAAGTCTCCCTACTCCTCTGCCTGACTTCAGGTAGCTAGCTGCCAAAATGCAAATAAGATAGCAAGCTGGGATAGAAAGCTTTTCTCACTTAGTTGGTCTTTGTCTGTTTCCACAATGTGCAAAAGTGTTTGTAAAAGCCTATTCATTCTAGCATGTTTTAAGTAGCAAAAGACAAAAGACAAGTCAAATGTCCATCAATAAGAAACTAGTAAAACAAATTACAGTTCATCTGTAGATAGAATACTGTGTAACTACTAACAAGAGAGAGGTAAATATGTGTTTGTACATACCAAAGTAACTCACTAGTCACATCATTAAGAAAAAAAAAAAAAAGCAAAATAAATCAAAAACTAAGTTCCAAGCAATGTATACAAGATACAATCATATATGCTTCAGTTCAGTTCAGTTCAGTTCAGTCGCTCAGTTGTGTCCGACTCTTTGCGACCCCATGAATCGCAGCCTGCCAGGCCTCCCTGTCCAGCATCATCTCCTGGAGTTCACTCAGACTCATGTTCATTGAGTCCATGATGCCATCCAGCCATCTCATCCTCTGTCGTCCCCTTCTCCTCCTGCCCCCAATCCCTCCCAGCATCAGAGTCTTTTCCAATGAGTCAACTCTTCGCTTGAGGTGGCCAAAGTACTAGAGTTTCAGTTTTAGCATCTATGCCTAAATACATCTAAATCTAGTCAGAAGAAATTACTAAGAATGGTTGTCCGGGGAAATAAATTGAAGGATTGAGAAATAAAAACCAAATGGAGTATTACTATATGTGCTTATTCTTTTGTTTCTTTTTAATTTTGTATTATGTGTATTAATTATCTGTTCAAATAAAAAGATTAATTTTTAAAAGATCTAGCTTTTGTAATACCTGGAGTAATAAAAGATGGTCTTTATGGCCATTTTCCCATAAAGACACTTGATTCAATATATAGCATCCAGTGTTAAAAATATAGTAGTATATTATAAAAATAACTTTAATATATTACAAAAATAACTTTAATGCTAATCCTTTGTGTGGGGACCAAAGATAATTATATAGAGTGCGGCTTTCCAGTCCTCTGCTCTCAGGAACATTGCCCTTTGAACAATGTAGTTACAGCTGGAGCAGTGAGTGACAGAAGGTCAAACAAACCCTGGTAATCACTGAGTCACAGACAGAGAAATTCCTGGTATTCCTAAAGTTTGCATTTGAAACAGTTCTATAGCTGCGTATCTATTCACTAACAGTTACATTATTATAGGGAACTCTGTTCCTCTCCTGGCACTATTTTTTTCCTGGGAAAGACCAGAGCCTGAAGTGTTTCCCAGAGGTCAGTAAGATGTCCTGCATCACCATTACCAGGGCAGGGGCGCTGGGAGGATGCTCATACAAGGACAGATTCCTGCCCTGACTCAGCATGTTTAACAAGCATCCCCATCGTTGTTAGTCATGGCAAAGAGGACAAATGCTGTTCAGGACTGAATTATGTGGCAGGGCCACTACGGAGGAATGAGCTCAGCTGGGCCCGGCTGACCTGTGAAATGTTCTTTTCACTTGGACACAGTCTCACCACGCGGTGTGACCTTGTGGCTGTCAGAGACATTCAGACATTCAGCATTGTAGGTGAGCTTTGGTGGGGGGTAGGGGAGGTGCTCCCTTGGCCTCCAACAACACACCTGGGTTATAAGACAGAGGCAGCAATATGGACTCAGAATCCCAAGGCTTCCAATGAATTGCAAGATGTCAGAGACAGAGTGCCCATGTTAATATGTTAGTGCCTGATCCTATCCAATAGTTTCTACTTTATGCTATTCTTACTACAAGTATTCATATAAATGACAGCCTTCACATCAGCATATAGACTGCAGATTTTGGTCTGTTTTGTTGATTGACATTTCTGAAGCACCTAAATAGTGTTTGCCACATAGTAGGTGCTTAGGGCAAATTAAAAAGTTCAGGAGCCCTAATGTCTCACACCTAGGGTTAGGAGACTAGACTTAAGTTTTATTAATTAATCATTCAAATCTAGTCTTCTAATTCTGCCCCAAATGCTATGCAATTTCTGTGTCTTCTGCCAGGGCAAACTGGTAGGAACTACTGACAAGAACATAGTGCAGAATAACACTCTCCACACAGATAAAATGGACATACGGTAAAAGAGACTATATTCTCTGACTAAACTACTACTCTGAAAATATAACTCACTAAACAATATATTTCCCAGTTGTCAAAAGAATTAGCAAGTATAAAGTAAAAAATCACATCACTGTAAGTCAAGAGGATGATTAAAAAATTTCAAAATTTTATTATTCCACAACAATGTTTAGGATGCATGCCATTGTCTAGAAATCTTAAAAATATCCCCTTTGAAAAAACTTCCCTTTTGAAATTATCATTTATATAGTTGTGTTAATTAATATGTACTATGTTCTAAAGATGTCTTTTTTAGTTTATCTGAGTGGACAATGACTTCACAGCTTTTTTTTTTTTTTTAAGGAAAGTTACTCAATAAGAAAAATAGTTTTTAAAAATAAAAATCAACTTTTGTTCCCATTTCAATTCTTGCCTTAAAGAATAAATCATTGGCATAATTTCTTTATATAAGTATTTGTCTTAATATAATGTGTTAAATAAAAGAAGCAAAATGTATCTTTATATTTAGCCATCTCTAAAATAACAATTATTCCTAATTATCAATATTTATCCAGTTGCAATGAAAAGAGTATGTTACTGCAGAAAGATAGAGGGTTTGTCACTAAGGAATAGGGATGTTTCTGATAATTAACATATCCACACAGTACTGAGTGCTCAGTTTGTGCCAGATATTTTAAATTTCTTTTACCTAAATCTGCAAAAATCCTTCCTGGGAGATGCCATTGGTAAGTAAGGAAGCTGTCATTAGAAGCACAGCCGTGGCACTCCACCATGTTCAAGCTTTCTGTGTTGCTCTATGCACATTTTTGAAAATTATAGAAATTAGGAAAGCATCCTATAAGCAAAAATTCTCTTCATAAATTGGAATGGTCATGATTCAACCAGCCAAGATTATACTATTTTTAAGAAAAAACAGTACTCACCACCATATGTCCAAAATAAAGTCTTTGAGTTCAAAATGCCAAGCAGCTCTGAGCTTGCATTAGATTGATAGTCAAACACAAACCACTGGAACCAGCCAGGTTGCCAAGCAAACCCATGTTTCACTATCTGTGCCACTGGGGCATGCTATTAGAGCATCAGCAGGGCAAACCTGTGACATGCTGTAACACTTAATTGACCAACATTAAGTACTGCCTGATAGATTCAAATGAAGAGTAAACCGTGATTATAAAAGAGGAAATGCTTTTTACACTTGAAAACTAGAAAGCAACATTCTCAAAAACAGAGCAGCAGATTTCAAAGCAAGTGGGAAATTTGGCATTAATGTCAGAGAAGATACTGTTTATACAAATAAATTTTAAATATTAACATCATTGCTCCCCCCAAAACTGTCTCCACTGGCGTTTTAAGAGAACTTCATTATAGTCACTGGACAAATGATCTGGCCCAAACTCAGCCACAATCCATGATCTTAAAAGCATACTCTAAATAAACATACAGACTTACTAGACTTATATAACAATATTTTGGTTAACAACTTATAGGCATATTTTTGTCAGTGGATTTTGAGACTGAAATAGCTATTTGTTTGTCTTATGGTTAGCTCTCCTCAAAAAACAATATGTAGGGGTTTTCATGCTTGAACTTATGACACACTGATCACTGTTGAAAAAACAAAATTAATGAACAGAAACTTCAACTAAATAGAATCAGGAGACCAGAAGGGGGAGCTTTCATGCCCTACATGCAATCAGCTCAGTTCAGTTCAGTGGCTCAGTCATGTCTGACTCTTTGCAACCCCATGGACTGCAGTACACCAGGCCTCCCTGTCCATCACCAACTCCCGGAGCTTGCTCAAACTCATGTCCATTGAGTCAGTGAGGTCATCCAACCAGTTCATCTTCTGTCGTCCCCTTCTCCTCCCGACTTCAATCATTCCCAGCATCAGAGTCTTTTCAAATGAGTCAGTTCTTCACATCATGTGGAAAAAGTATTGGAATTTCAACTTCAGTATCAGTCCTTCCAATGTATATTCAGGATTGATTTCCTTTAGGATTTACTGGTATGATCTCCTTGTAATCCAAGGGACTCTCAAGAGTCTTCTCCAACACCACAGTTCAAAAGCATCAATTCTTTGGCACTCAACTTTCTTTAGAGTCCAACTCTCACATCCATACATGACTACTGGAAAAACCATAGCCTTGACTTGACAGATCTTTGTTGGCACAGTAATGTCTCTGCAATGCCTGTGTGCAAAGTTGCTTCAGTCATGTCTGACTCTGTGTGACCCCCATGGATTGTAGCCCGCCAGGCTCCTCTGTACATGGGATTCTCCAGGCAAGAATACTGGTGTGAGCTGCCATGACTATGGTGGTGTTGTTCAGTCACTCAGTTATGTCTGACTCTGCGACCCCATGGACTGCAGCATACCAAGCTTTCCTGTCCTTCACCATCTCCCGGAGCTGGCTCAAACTCATGTCCATTGAGTCAGTGATGTCATGCAACCATCTTGTCCTCTGTCGTCCCCTTCTCCTCCTGCCTTCAATCTTTCCCAGCATCAGAATTTTTCCTAATGAGTCAGCTTTTTGCATCAGGTGGCCAAAGTATTGGTGGTCTTTGGCTATAACAGAGCATCAGGTGGCCTATGACTATAACAGAGCCCAAAAGAAAGAAGAAAGAATCTTCCTTCCTGTCAAGGACTCAACCAATGAAATGCC
Organism: Cephalophus harveyi; assembly: GCA_006410635.1. Lineage (NCBI taxonomy): Eukaryota > Metazoa > Chordata > Mammalia > Artiodactyla > Bovidae > Cephalophus > Cephalophus harveyi. Next base: position 104,806 of record SJYT01077731.1, read on the forward strand.
ATGGACTCTGTTAACTATATCCTTGCCAACATCCTTTTCCCCTTTGTAGAGCTGTTCCTCCCTTGCCATGGAAGAACTTACATGTGGCTTGCCATGGTTACAGATCCTGAATTGCAATTCTCTGCTGATTCCAAATAAAGAACTCCATTTTGCTGGAGAAATTTCTGGGTATCTATTTATTTTAAGTTAATACTACTGCTCACAAGTATGAGTTTCAACATAAAGAAAAAAATGAAGCTTTTTCTCTAGAGAAGTGTCCATATCATACCTGCCCATGTTTAGATGTGAACCAAAAATAGCCTTCATTGAGACATCTGTTTTCCAATGATCATGGGAAATGATTGAACCTCACAATGCTCTCCTGATCTCATAGTTAGTCTCAAGATTTTGTGTGAATGACAATCAATATTTGTGTTAAAAGAATATAATAGTCATCTAACTCTTTTTCACTTTATGCTGCTGCTGCTCCTGCTAAGTCACATCAGTCGTGTCCAACTCTGTGTGACCCCATAGACAGCAGCCCACCAAGCTCCCGTCCCTGGGATTCTCCAGGCAAGAATACTGGGGTGGGTTGCCATTTCCTTCTCCAATGCATGAAAGTGAAAAGTGAAAGTGAAGTCGCTCAGTCATGTCCAACTCTTAGCGACGCTATGGACTGTAGCCTACCAGGCTCCTCTGTCCATGGGATTTCCCAGGCAACAGTACTGGAGTAGGTTGCCATTGCCTTCTCCATTTTCACTTTATAGATGAGCCCAAAAAGAACAAATCATTTGATAAGATTCTTCTTTCTTATTTATTTATTTGGCTGCACTGGGTCTTTGTTGCTGGGTGCAGGCTTTCTCTAGCTGCAGTGAGCGAGGTGTTGGGGGGGCGGGAGCTACTCTTGATTGCAGTGTGTGGGCTTCCCATTGCAGTGGTTTCCCTTTTTGGGGAGCACAGGCTCTATGGTACATGGGCTCAGTAGTTGTGGTGTATGGGCCCAGTTGCCCAGTGGCATGTGGCATCTTCCTGGACTAGGGATCAAACCTGTGTCCCTGCATTGGTAGGTGGATTCTTTACCACTGGACCACCAGGGAAGCCCCAAAGACCCTTGTTTCTGTTGTGCGTTTTCATCTTTCTCCCATTGGTGAATATATTTCATTTTCATGTTGAAGAAATTTCTGCCTTTTGTTTTATCTTGTTATTCTACTTTACAAACAACTCTACCCTTAGAAATGGATGAGAGCTTATTCTTTGGACAACATATACTTAAGTTTAACATCTCTTCATGACCTTGCTTTCAGGTACAGTGTAAGGACTTTTAGTTTGTACGACTATTAACTGTCTTTCCATGGTCTCCCAACAATTTACACTCAGGCTATGATTCTAAAATTACAAGATATATAGAAATTGATAAAAAATAGAAATGAATATAGATATATATCATTAATCACAATGTGATAGTAATACACATAAACATGCATCAGAATGCTTAAGTGAAAAGACTGATAATACCAAGTATTGAGAAGGACATGGAGCAACTGTAACTCTCATACATTTCTGTTGAGAGGATAAACTGATGTAACCCCTTTAGAAAAGTGTTTAGTAGTTTTTACTAAAGCTGAATATTCACATAGTTTCTAACTGAGCAATTTAATTCTTAGGTATACACACAAAAGAAATGTGGACATAATCAGTACAAGACATGTGCTAGAATATTCATAACAGCATGGTTCCTAAAAGCTAAAAACTGGAATCTACCTGAATACTCATGACCAATAGAATGGATAAATAGATTGTAGTATTTTTGCACAAAAATCATACTTCACTTAGTGGCGATAACAGTTACAAGTCACTGGGTCCAAGTAATTGAAGTACCAAGGCTCAAATTGAGCTTAAACAATAAACCCAGTAATACATAAGTAGAAAACCACAGATAGGATTTACTCCATGGTTGGTTGGAATAGAAGTGGGTAAATGCCAACAAAGATCCAGGTTCTTTCTACTTTTTGTTCTATTGTCCCCTACATTGGCTTCATTTTCATACTGGAAACAAGATGATGGTCATAGTTTCAGGCAATATATCCAGAAATAGCTACACCCAGAAGTAAGTGAGCTATTCCTTTTATTAAGAGAAAGAACTTTTGCTCAGGAGGACTATAGCACTCTTTCCCTCATGTCTCATTGGACAAAAGTGAGTCACAGCCTATTCCAAAACCAACCAATCACTGCCAGGAGAAATGGGATGACAAAATCTGTCTAAGATGGATCTGGAATAGAATGAATGTTGACGCATCAATCACCATGATAACTAACAGTGAAAGTTAACATTAAGAGCACTTATTTAAACCTCAAATATTAGATTCCTGGCTTCTATTGAGAGGTGAAAACAGCAAAGTACTCAAATTTATAACAAAAATGCTGAACAAACAGCAAGTTCACAAAAGTTCTCTTTATCATCAGAAGGCTGAGATCACAGGGCAATAGCTACCCAGAATCTAGAGGAAAGCAGGTGCCCACAATGAGAGATGACATACAAACACTAACACAAAGTGTCTCCCCCACAATATTTACTCATAACAAACAGAAAGCATCTTTGCAATGAAAAAACTTGATAGGTACCACTTAGCCATGAGATCAAATACATCACCAGAGATAAGTCAGGTGAATGTGATGGGCTCTCTATATAATACAAGGCAGGTACTTTACCTCCATGGTATTCTTCCTCAAATTCCACAACCTTAATCTAACCCCAAGAAAAACTCACACAAACCAAAATTTTGAGGCATTCAACAAGATACATGAAAATATTCTTCAAAAGAGTTAAGGTGATAGAAGACCAGGAAATAATGAGTAACAGACACAGACTGGAGGAGACTACGGACACATGACAACAAAATGCAACGTGGGCTCCTGGCTCAGATGCTGGTGTAGAAAAGGACATGAGTGGAAGCAATGATGAAGGCCAAATAAAGCCTGTTTGTTTGATTAATTGTACTACACCCAATTAGTTTTTTACTTTTGAAAATTGTACTTCAATTATGTTAGAAGTTAACATTAGGAGACACTGGGTAAAGGATATACAGGAACTTTCTACACTATAGACGCAACTCTTCTCTAGGCCTAAAGTTATTTTGAGATTAAATATTAAGAAAAAAAGCAGAGACATTACTTTGCCGACTAAGGTCTGTCTAGTCAAGGCTATGGTTTTTCCTGTGGTCATGTATGGATGTGAGCGTTGGACTGTGAAGAAGGCTGATCGCCGAAGAATTGATGCTTTTGAACTGTGGTGTTGGAGAAGACTCTTGAGAGTCCCTTGGACTGCAAGGAGATCCAACCAGTCCATTCTGAAGGAGATCAACCCTGGGATTTCTTTGGAAGGAATGATGCTGAAGCTGAAACTCCAGTACTTTGGCCACCTCATGCGAAGAGTTGACTCATTGGAAAAGACTCTGATGCTGGGAGGGATTGGGGGCAGGAGGAGAAGGGGACGTTCAAGGATGAGATGGCTGGATGGCATCACCGACTCGATGGATGTGAGTCTGAGTGATCTCCGAGAGATGGTGATGAACAGGGAGGCCTGGCGTGCTGCGATTCATGGGGTCGCAAAGAGTCGGACACGACTGAGCGACTGAACTGAACTGAA
>SJYT01077731.1:110591-121205 GCA_006410635.1 Cephalophus harveyi
ACTTGATGGATGTGAGTCTGAGTGAACTCCGAGAGATGGTGATGGACAGGGAGGCCTGGCGTGCTGCGATTCATGGGGTCGCAAAGAGTCGGACATGACTGAGTGACTGGACTGAACTGAACTGAACTGAGGTACTAAATATAAAAACAAATATGTAGAAAGCACCAAAGTTTAGGGTGATATAGAAAGATATAAGCCAGTTGACAAGAATTTGAGTATTGGGAGACCAAATTACCTTGCTCTTACACCATTTCCTCCTTTCCTATGTATCTTGGTCCAGAAGTAATTTTCTCAACTCTTTTAGAGCTCATAAATCTTTTTCCATAATCCTATAACCACTGATAAAGAAGCTCTTTTTCTTGTTAACTCCATTATACGCTTTAAATAATGAGGACTATAGAGAGTTTTACTAAGTAGCTGCCAAAGTTGCTAATCTGAGTTACAAAAGAGGGAACAGATTTAATGTGTTTAGTATGATCAAATACTCTGGTGATTTCTCAAGAGGAATAACAGCAAAAACGAAAGGCAATGGCATTTGTGATTGAAGCTAAAGAATAATGCAAGGTTCTGCAAAAGCAAAAGTAAGAAAAATGCTTTCTAGCTGACTATTGATTATCTGTTTTCCCTACAGAAAATGTCAACCATAGTGTTTATTCCTGTTCCATCATGGTTTACTGAACATATGGAAGGGTGAGTAGGAAGTTGATATACTGTCTTTCTAATTCATAAGTCAGCAGATCGCAAGGAGCCATATCTGAAGCTGATAGAGGTTTTAGAGTTTGAGTTTGAGCTTCAGGCAGGAACTAAATGACATAGTTGTGTCTAGATAGATCAAAGTCAAGCAGGTTTTCCAGAATCTTTTTTTTTTTTACTACCTCTTTCTTATTGCTCCTTTTTCTTTTTGTCTTATGTTGCTGAGAAATGGAATATTTCCTGCCATATCAGTAAACAAGGATGTCACAGTTATCAGTGATTGCAATGCTCCAACATAAGTCTGCGAGCCCTAAGGAAACTCAGGAAGGAAAAGAATACCTGCTATCTAGCAGCCTCAGACTGTAGCCTCTCCCTCTGCAGCCACTTCCTATGGTGTTGTTCAGTCACTCAGGTGTCCAACTCTTTGCGACCCCATGGACTACAGCATGCCAGGCTTCCCTGTCCTTCACTATCTCCTAGAGCTTGCTCAAACTCATGTCCATTGAGTCAGTGATGCCATCCAACCATCTCGTCCTCTGTTGTCCCCCTCTCCTCCTGCCTTCAATCTTTCCTAGCATCTGGGTTTTTTCTAATGAGTCGGCTCTTTGCATCAGGTAACCAAAATGTTGGAGCCTCAGCTTCAACATCAGTCCTTCCAATGAGTATTCAGGATTGATTTCCTTAAGGATTGACTGGTTTGATCTTGTAGTCCAAGGGACTCCCGAGAGTCTTTTCCAACACCACAGTGAAAATACAGGATACTGGCCCCAGATAGCTAAGGTGCATATCAAAAGAATGATTTCATTAGGCCCAGACTCTTGTATCTTCCCATACTTAGAAAAACACTAAATTCCATAACTAGGGATATCTGGTTTCTTTTGTTTTATTTTTAATTAAAGGATAATTGGTTTACAAAATTGATTTCTGCCATACATCAACATGAATTAACCACAGGTGTACAAATCTCCCTTCCCTTTGAACCTCCCTCCCACCTCCCACCCTTTCCCACCCCTCTAAGTTGTTACAGCACCCCAGCTTGAGTTCCCTGAGTCATACAGTAAATTTCCATTGGCTATTTTACATATGGTAGTGAATATGCTTCCATGCTACTCTCTTCATTCATCTCACCCTGGTTTCTTTAATTTACAATAATCTTTTGAGTTCAGACTGCCTGGCCTTTGTTGCAAAGTTGTATATAACCTGGTTCCTCTCCTCACTTCCTTGGAGTAGTTCTCTAAGGGTTACTTGAGATGCTCTCTCCTGGGCTTAAATTCTTAAAAATTCCAACCAAATAAAACATAACTCTCAACTTTTAGGTTGTGAATATTTTTTTAAGTATACATTGCCCAAGCTATGGTTTTACTGTTTTTTCAGCTTTTAGGTAAGTGGGGGAAGTATCAGTTCAGTTTAGTTCAGTCGCTCAGTTGTGTCCAACTTTTTGTGACCCTATGAATTGCAGCACGCCAGGCCTCCCTGTCCATCGCCAACTCCCGGAGTTCAGTCAGACGCATGCCCATCGAGTCCGTGATGCCATCCAGCCATCTCATCCACAGTCATCCCCTTCTTCTCCTGTCCCCAGCATCAGAGTCTTTTCCAATGAGTCAACTCTTCGCATGAGGTGGCCAAATTATTCCTTTCAAAGAATACCCGGAACTGATCTCCTTCAGAATGGACTGGTTGGATCTCCTTGCAGTCCAAGAGACTCTCAAGAGTCTTCTCCAACACCACAGTTCAAAAGCATCAGTTCTTCAGTGCTCAGTTTTCTTCAAGGTCCAAATCTCACATCCATACATGACTACTGGAAAAACCATAGCCTTGACTAGATGGACCTTAGTCGGCAAAGTAATGTCTCTGCTTTTGAAAATGCTATCTAGGTTGGTCATGACTTTTCTTCAGATGGCTGCAATCACCATTTGCAGTGATTTTGGAGCCCAAAAAAATAAAGTCTGACACTGTTTCCACTGTTTCCCCATCTATTTCCCATGAAGTGATATGTTCCAGCTTTTCTGAGAGTGCTAGCTCATACATGTTTTCTAGTATGATGATTAATATTAACCTCAAAATTTTGGATGATAAATTATATGGTTATCCTAGTGATAAGCCACCTTACCCTCTTCTTAAGAGCAGAGGAAACATAAGTTTTTCCCCTATTTTTTGTTTAGGTAGCTAAAAATAGGGTGGGCTTCCCTGGTGGCTCAGTGGTAAAGAATTTGCCTGCATTGCAGGAGACCTAGAAGATATGGGTTCAGTCCCTGGGTCGAGAAGATCCCCTGGAAGAGGAAATGGCAACCCACTTGCCAGGGAAATCCCATGGAGGGAGGAGCCTGGCGGACTACAGTCTATGGGGTTGCAAAGAGTCAGATACAATTGAATAGGCACACAGAAATTGGTTCCTTCTCCCCAGTGCATTATACAATATAATTTCTTCATAAGTATATCAATCACATTGATTAGAAAAAGATTAAATGGAAAGCCTGTAGACTATGATGCTGAAATTCTTTCAAAAATTTAAAAACTATTTTCATATATATTATGACATTATTATTATTTATTGAGTAATGAATCTTGTTATTAAACATGAGTCATTATAAAAAGTGTGCCCATAATAGTTTTTGATAAAGAGAATCTACGTACAAACTTAGGGTTCCAAACGAAACACAACTAGAAAAGAAATTTGACCACGTGTCACACCTGGGTAGCTAGGAATTTAAATCTGTATTAAAAGCCACGCACAAAATTAATTCCATGTAAATTTTTTTCCATTAAAAAGAATTTCAAACTGATAAAAATATTCTTTATTGTCAAACTGGGGGTAATTCTTGATTTTCCAGATCATTAAATGCAAATAGGCATTCCTTCACACTCCTTAGAGACAGTTTTAAGAAATCACCTTAGCGTAGAGTATTTCCATAACAGGTTTACAAAAGAAACAACAAAGTAGAGGGTCTAATGACGATAATTAAGTTAGGCTTAATTATAAATTAACCTCAAAATAGCTTCTTTTAAAACAATTACAATGAAGAAATGTCCCTTTCAGGAAAGGAGAGTGTGGAAATGAGTTTAGTGAATATGGTATTATAAATGCATAAGAACTATCATGTGGCATGGAAGAGACCACAGGCAAGCAGAAGATTCACCTTTGTTATACCTTCCACAATACTCCAAACCCTTGCCATTCTGAAGAAGGATCACATCTCTATTTTAATCTTGCCATGCAAATCTTACTGATTTTATTCAGGTCACCCCCTGAACCTACATTACTTAAATCTCCCTCACCTTAGCTCTAATTTATTGTGAAAAATGTCATTAACCTTTCTTGAGAATTAATCACAAAAGATGCTGAAATTTCTGTGTTATAGTTGTACCTGCAAACCTATTTGAAACGTGCTCTACCACATTGAGTTTCTGTCTGAAATAGCTGATTTAAGCCCTTGATATAGTAGAGCTGGTACCCCATTCATTGTGTTATCATTTTATACAGTCTGTCCATAAAAACCCCAAGAGAAGAATGCACTGTCTGTCCGTGAAAAATAACCCACTGTCTGTGGCTTATGGAAACAACGATAGAATTTTAAATACCTTGGAAAAGCCAGGCATAGCCATTTACATGATTTTTGCCAGCACTCCTCTGGTTGAATGGCAACATTCAAATATAATGAAGAGAGGAACACAATTAAATATGCACTCTAATGAGGAATGGAGAACTGAGATTTTTGTCATTTTTCAAAAACAAAAGCTTCCAAAATTTGAAATAATGAAATCACGTGGCTGCTGGAGAGAAGTGAGGGACGCATTATTAGACACAGCAGTAAATGTCAAATATAATATACTACAGCAATATTCTTCAGTTTGACTATGGTTCTTTTATTTCTTGTTCCCGTGTATCTCCTGCTGTTAACTGTTCATCTCCCATCAATTTTATTCTCATCAGTAGTTGCCCTGGTCAGGCAGAAAGACTGTCTTGATTTAATTAAATGCCCCCACTAATAAAAGGAATCCAAGCAGACTTGGGCATGCCCAAAGCACTGCTCTCACATTTGAGCAGGTGTTGACAGCCTTGAGCATACCCTGAACTCTGGATTTTATTTCTGCTTGAGTTAAGGACTCAGAAGGCTATTTTCTCTAAAAGTTTCTCTGAGTCTTGGGGTCCTAAAGAATGAAGAGAATTTATACCAAGATAATTATTATTGATTCTTACTACATGGAACTTGTAACTTCAGGTAAATCATGCTCTCAAAAATCTTACTTTGAGTAAAACTATGATCCAAATATTCCACTGTGGATCCAGCAATCTTATTTAGTAGTCACCTAAATAAGATTCATGAGAAGTAAGGTTTCAGTATGGAAACATTGTGTGCAGGTCATGGAATAATGTAGGCACCTTTAATTCATCTTTACCAATTTCAGTCTGACAAGAGGAAGATGAACAAAGAGGAAGAAGAGAAACAGGAGTGTGTGATCTGATAACCTGCAAGGTTACAAGATACTTTCCACATGTGGTCAGGAATCCAAAGGCCCAGGTCACATCTTTATCAGTATCAGATGAGCACGGCTCTGTGTTTATCCTGGTGGCATGCAAGTGAATCTGTCCCACATATATGTAGTGGAAATTGGATAAACTAGTGAATGGTGGTGAATCTCAACAGTTCATAAGCAGTAGGAAACACAGAAGCATCGGCTCTCCTCATGAGGTCCCTAAGAAGAGTCAGGGTGCACTCACTAAGTGATGCCATTTGTTTGGAAGGAAGGTTGTCTAAATTAGACATAAACCTAATTTGTAGGATGGTTTAAAAGTGACTTTTTAATTAGTTGTTACTTATGTATGCAATGTAATAAAAAATTTTAAGTAAAAATAATCCACAATTCCCCCATCCAAAAGCATAGATTATTTTTCCTTGTCCATATTCCCTGCCAGTTCTTGCTCATCTGCGTAGGTAGTAGGGCAGGGTGCCAAGGCACTGTCCACATTTACTCATTTAATCCCCACAATGACTTTAAGAGCACTGTCCCCATTGCACAGGGGAGATTCAGACTTTGGAAAGTTAAACAACTTGTCCTAGGTTGTATGGCAAGGCAAAAGATCCTGGAATTGAGTTCTGATGGATCCAAATCTTAAGTCTATACTTTTAACTACTCTGTAACATGGTTCTTCTGTTGTGTGATCAGGTCAAATGTATCATGCTTTATTTTTCCATCTTGCTAAATGAACTTATCTTTTTTACTGACTGCACAACATGCATTTGAAGAAACGTACTGTAGTTTAACTTTTCAGTATTCTGGATATTTATGTATGTCTTATTTCTCTGCTATGTAGCTAGTACTACAATGAACATTTTCTTGCCTAATGCTTTTTTTGTTCCTCCTTTTGAATTAATTTCTAAGGATAAATTCCTAGGAGTGGTATTATTTTGTCAAGTGATATGAACATAAAATATTTTTAAAATACATTTACATACCTTACAGAGGTTTTAGAGAACTTTTAATGAAGAGATAAGAATTATTATATTCCATTCTTACAACATTCCTTGTGAGTTTTTGCTACATGCTTGGCACTGAACTAAATATTAGGTGTACAGAAACACCAGAAGATGAGACTCTCGCCTTCCTGGTACTTAATCTTACTAAGCTAGAAAATTACATATTTATATTAAAAATACATTTCCTTCATAAATTACATGATGACAAAATTCAAAACCAAGTCTTCTAACTTATTAGGAGTAAAGAAACCTAGGGGCTTCCCTGGTAGCTCAGTGGTAAAGTTTTAGGCTTTAGGTAAAGCTACCGCCTAACAATGCAGAAGATGGGTTTGACCCCTGTTCTGGGAGGATCCCACATCCCGCGGAGCAACTAAGCACATGTGCCACAACTACTAAGCCTGTGCTAGAGTCCAGGAACCGCAACCACTGAGCCCACATGCCCTAGACCTTGTGCTCCACAGCAAGAGAAGCCACCACAATGGGAAGCCTGCGCACTGCAGCAAGAGAGAAGCTCCTTCTCGCCTCAACTAGAGAAAAGCCTGAGAAGCATTGAGGATCCAGCACAGTCAAAAATAAATACGTAAAAAAAAATCATCCTACAAAAAATAAAGAAAACTAAACTAGTAAATATTTGCATATTTTTCATTAAGGAATATTTTTAGGTGTTCAGTGTATCCCAGCTTGGGCTTCTCAGGTGGTTCAGTGGGTAAAGAATACACCTGCAATGCTAGTTTGATCCCTGAGTCAGGAAGATCTCCTGGAAGAGGGCGCAGCAACCCACTTCAGTATTTTTACCTGGAGAATCCCATGGACAGAGGAGCTGGTGGGCTACAGTTCATAGGGTCACAGAGTCAGACATGACTGAAATGACTAAGCACACACACACACACACGTTCCAGCTCCCACACTTAGGGCACTTTCTTGGACAATTCACTTAATATTCCAGTTTCCACATGTGCAGAATGGATATAAAGTTCTGTAGGATTAACTGAGATAGTACCTCTGAGCACTTGGAGAGGTGCATCCCGCTTATTGAGTGCTCAGTAACTGCTAGCCAATTCAATGGTGTGTTGGAACCAGCTCAAACGGTCTTGTGATTACTAANTGCAGAATGGATATAAAGTTCTGTAGGATTAACTGAGATAGTACCTCTGAGCACTTGGAGAGGTGCATCCCGCTTATTGAGTGCTCAGTAACTGCTAGCCAATTCAATGGTGTGTTGGAACCAGCTCAAACGGTCTTGTGATTACTAAACTTTTAGAAATTTTGGAAGTCATTAAGCACAATCATTATTAAACATTCCTCATCATGGTACTATTTACACCACAAAAATTGGTAAATGCTACTAATCAAGGACTTTTGTTCAAAGGGTGGTTATTACACATTTCACCAGCGTACTACTGACTATTACTATTCATATATACATTACCTTTCCTCTGGAAAAAGATGCTACGATGGTGATCAAACCACAAGCTAAGTGGCTAAAAAAAACAAGTGGCCAGAGGGGTTTCTTTCTATATTGCTGACTAGTAAAGCATGCTCAAAGTTGCTTAAGAAGCTACCATTTGCATATTCAGTGTGCAGATACATTATAAACAACTCCCACACAGACAACTCACTAGTAAAGTGGAATTTAAGTGAGCAATCTGTTATAGCACTCTGTTAACAATATGGTTGTGAAGCGAAGGAGAAGAGAACTTAGAGTGGGCTAAAGAATGTAGCATTTACAGTCTTGCCATTAGACCAAGTCTCTTTATTAACTTAAAACATTAGCTAACATAACCTCTCAGAATCCTGGTTTTCTTATCTGAAAAATGAGGAAAATAACACTTAATAAAACTGGGTATGAATATTAAATGTGATGTGACCAACATATGCATGTGGGTGTGTTCAATCTTGTGTCTCTTTGCGACCCTTTGGACTGTACCCTGCCAGGCTTCTCCATCATGGGGTTCTCCAGGCAAGAACACTGGAGTGGGTTGCCATGCCCTCCTCCAAGGGATCTTCCTGACCCAGGGTTAAAATCTGTGTCTCCTGCATCTCCCTACATTGGCAGGCGGATTTTTTACCGCTGAGCCACTGGTATCAGTTCAGTTCAGTTCAGTCGCTCAGTCGTGTCTGACTCTTTGCGACCTTATGAATCGCAGCACACCAGGCCTCCCTGTCCGTCACCAACTCCCAGAGTTCACTCAAACTCATGTCCATTGAGTCAGTGATGCCATCCAGCCGTCTCATCCTCTCTCGTCCCCTTCTCCTCCTGCCCCCAATCCCTCCCAGCATCAGAGTCTTTTCCAATGAGTCAACTCTTCCCATGAGGTGGCCAAAGTATTGGAGTTTTAGCTTTAGCATCAGTCCTTCCAAAGAACACCCAGGACTGATCTCATTTAGAATGTACTGGTTGGATCACCTTGCAGTCCAAGGGACTCTCAAGAGTCTTCTCCAACACCACAGTTCAAAAGCATCAATTCTTTGGCACTCAGCTTTCTTCACAGTCCAACTCTCACATCCATACATGACCACTGGAAAAACCATAGCCTTGACTAGATGGACCTTTGTTGGCAAAGTAATGTCTCTGCTTTTGAATATGCTGTCTAGGTTGGTCATAACTTTCCTTTCAAGGAGTAAGTGTCTTTTAATTTTAGGGCTGCAATCACCATCTGCAGTGATTTTGGAGCCCAAAAAAATGAAGTCACTCACTGTTTCCACTGTTTCCCCATCTATTTCCCATGAAGTGATGGGACCAGATGCCATGATCTTCGTTTTCTGAACGTTGGGCTCTAAGCCAACTTTTTCACTCTCCACTTTCACTTTCATCAAGAGGCTTTTTAGTTCCTCTTCACTTTCTGCCATAAGGGTGGTGTCATCTGCATATCTGAGGTTATTAATATTTGTCTCAGCAATCCTGATTCCAGCTTGTGCTTCTTCCAGCCCAGTGTTTCTCATGAGGTACTCTGCATAGAAGTTAAATAAGCAGGGTGATGTTCAAGCTGGTTTTAGGAAAGGCAGAGGAACCAGAGATCAAATTGCCAACATCCGCTGGATCATGGAAAAAGCAAGAGCCACCAGTATAGTAGGGACTAAATACAAATCTATCTTCCTTTCTCCCTTAAGATGTGAGAGTCTTAGGTGTATCTTCCTACTGAAAGATGGAGCCAGTGGAAATGAAAGAGAACCTGTTATTGATGAGACATGATCACAGAGGAATCTGGAATGGATGGTATCAGTGGAAGGTGGAAGAATTAGCTTTGGAATGAAAGCAGAACAATACTTCCTGTTAGAAAGGAAGCAAGGAAGTATGGCAGCATTTAAATATTTTTAATTTCAGGTATGGAGTGGGGAGGTCGAGAAGTTCACACCTGACAGCCTGTTTTCTCCATGTTGTTCAACAAAAAGTAGTTGGTCCAGAGCCAGGAGCTGAGGGAGAGAGGAAGAAGGGATGGCCTTGGGGGCGGGGGGGACTATGGGGACTGTCTCTTATACACATCTTGTGCAGATACATTATAAACAACTCCCACACAGACAACTCACTAGTAAAGTGGAATTTAAGTGAGCAATCTGTTATAGCACTCTGTTAACAATATGGTTGTGAAGCGAAGGAGAAGAGAACTTAGAGTGGGCTAAAGAATGTAGCATTTACAGTCTTGCCATTAGACCAAGTCTCTTTATTAACTTAAAACATTAGCTAACATAACCTCTCAGAATCCTGGTTTTCTTATCTGAAAAATGAGGAAAATAACACTTAATAAAACTGGGTATGAATATTAAATGTGATGTGACCAACATATGCATGTGGGTGTGTTCAATCTTGTGTCTCTTTGCGACCCTTTGGACTGTACCCTGCCAGGCTTCTCCATCATGGGGTTCTCCAGGCAAGAACACTGGAGTGGGTTGCCATGCCCTCCTCCAAGGGATCTTCCTGACCCAGGGTTAAAATCTGTGTCTCCTGCATCTCCCTACATTGGCAGGCGGATTTTTTACCGCTGAGCCACTGGTATCAGTTCAGTTCAGTTCAGTCGCTCAGTCGTGTCTGACTCTTTGCGACCTTATGAATCGCAGCACACCAGGCCTCCCTGTCCGTCACCAACTCCCAGAGTTCACTCAAACTCATGTCCATTGAGTCAGTGATGCCATCCAGCCGTCTCATCCTCTCTCGTCCCCTTCTCCTCCTGCCCCCAATCCCTCCCAGCATCAGAGTCTTTTCCAATGAGTCAACTCTTCCCATGAGGTGGCCAAAGTATTGGAGTTTTAGCTTTAGCATCAGTCCTTCCAAAGAACACCCAGGACTGATCTCATTTAGAATGTACTGGTTGGATCACCTTGCAGTCCAAGGGACTCTCAAGAGTCTTCTCCAACACCACAGTTCAAAAGCATCAATTCTTTGGCACTCAGCTTTCTTCACAGTCCAACTCTCACATCCATACATGACCACTGGAAAAACCATAGC